>OY747713.1:934320-1041820 GCA_963556495.2 Valencia hispanica | reverse complement strand
TATCATCCATCCATCCATCCATCCATCTGTTCATCCATCCATCTGTTCATCCATCCATCCATCCATCCATCCATCTATCATCCATTCATCCATCCATCCATCCATCCATCCATCTATCATCCATCCATCCATCCATCCATCCATCCATCTATCATCCATCCATCCATCCATCCATCTATCATCCATCCATATCATCCATCCATCCATCCATCCATCCATCCATCTATCATCCATCCATCCATCCATCCATCCATCTATCATCCATCCATCCATCTATCATCCATCCATCCATCCATCCGTTCATCCATCCATCCATCCATCCATCCATCCATCCATCCATCCATCCATCCATCCATCCATCTATCATCCATTCATCCATCCATCCATCCATCCATCCATCCATCCATCCATCCATCTATCATCCATCCATCCATCCATCCATCCATCCATCCATCCATCATCCATCCATCCATCCACCCATCCATCCCCCCATCCATCCATCCATCCATCCATCCATCCATCCATCCATCCATCCATCCATCCATCCATCCATCCATCCATCCATCCATCATCCATCCATCCATCCATCCATCCATCCATCCATCCATCCATCCATCATCCATCATCCATCCATCCATCCATCCATCCATCCATCCATCATCCATCCATCCATCCACCCATCCATCCCCCCATCCATCCATCCATCCATCCATCCATCCATCCATCCATCCATCCATCCATCCATCATCCATCCATCCATCCAGGGTTCTGTGGATCTTTCCAAACATTCCTGCAGTAAATTGAATCTAAATATTCTGGATGAATCTGATCGTTTCTTCTCTGCCTGTTTTCATGCAGGATCTTCTGCGTTTCCTCCAGAACCCACCTCAGCTGTGACTGTCTTGATGACCACAGGTGATTATTTCCTCGTAGACACAGATGAACAGATTGTTCCAGGATAATGAGTCTGAATGTTTGTCTGTTGCTTCCAGCTCTGACCACCTCCGGTTCTCCTGCTGCCGTTCCGTCTCCAGAACATCTCACCATCATGGTTCTGTCTCTGGCACTGCTGGTTCTTCTCATCCTCAACATGGTTCTGTGCTGCCTTTACAGCCGTCGGCATGGTGAGCTCTCCAGATCTCCAGACCTGCTGCATGCTGGGCTTTCTCACGTTAAACGATGATTTATTCCCTCTGTTTTCTGTGTGCAGTTCTGTTTCTGCATCAGACTCGCTCCAAGCAGAGAGGTTCCACCGAGCATCCTCAGAACCACTACAAGGAGAACCTGAACCTGGTTAAGGTGGACCAGGTTCAGACAGACGGTGAGTCTCTAAACGTCTCCGTCCATCAGCTGCTTTAAATACTAATCATTTCTGGCCTTTTCCTTGGTTCTAACCTGATCTGAGTCATGCACAGCGATGATCATGGAGTCGTTTCATTCTGTGTGTTTTTGTCTCTAAAAGTCCAGTCCAACTCCAGGATTCTGTGGAGCCAGATTAGTAGTGCTGACAGCGCGTCAGTAGATACTAACTATGAGCAGTATGACCCGAGCAATGACCCGTCTGTCCGTCTGTCCACCTTTCACAGTGAGCTACTTTCCTTTGTCTTGCTCTGCGTTCGTTTTCCTCCGGCCGTTTCCTCCGTATGCAGACGGATGCATGCTGCACTGAAACTCTGCTGGATCTGCTGATTAGACTGACGCATCGTTCGCTTCTGTCTGCAGATTCTCAGAGATTCCGAACAGACCAGAATCCCTCAGTGAAACCTTCAGCTCTCAGCGGCCTCGCCGAGGAAGGTGAGTCACTCTGCAGAGATGCAACGCTGCTGTGCATGTCTCAGCATCTCACGCTGACATCACGTCAGGAGATCGCTTCTCCTGATTAGGCTTCATTCTGCAACCAGGAAACACAGAGATGAAACGAAAGATTAAAAACTGTGAAGAACTTGAAACAGAAAAACATTGTTTTATTAATCAATGGAAATGCTTTGGGTAATTATAATAAATCACTTGTCTATATCAGACTTAGCCCCGCCCACAGAACCTGAATGTAAAATGAAATGAAATAAACAAATAATTGGACAGAAATTATTTATGAATTTTACAAATTATTCCAATATTTATATAATCATTGATATATCTATTTATTTATTCCATGCATGTATATTAAGTTTAACTGATATTTATTAAACGACTGGTTTATTTAGGCTGATGCATGTTAGCAATGAAAAGCTGCAGAAATTATCTTTATTTCAAACATTTTTACCTCCTGATTCAGAACTTCTTATCAAAACGTTTTTCCTGGGAAGGAAAAGTTTGGATTCAGATTGTGATTGGCTACGGGAGCCCCGAGGGTCCTGATTGGCTGATGTCCAGCAGGTGGGGGAGGGATGAGAACAGCAGAACCCTGACGACGGATGGAATTCAAAACCTTTAACTTTTTAACCAAACTGTGCAGAAATCCTGTCGTTTGAGGTTCTGCTGGGTTCCAGATGGTGACTTCCCTGTGTTCTGGTTCTGAAGGCAGCTATGAGGCTGAGCCCCATTCTGGGCTGCAGGTCCAGTAACTCCTGTGGTTCTGACATTAAGGCCCTGATTTATCACAGGTATGCGTTTGTTAACACGTGTGCTAACCTCACAGCCGGCGCCAAAACATGCAGCAGCTGATTTACTGCGTCTGTTAAAGCTGTTCAGTCCACTCAGCGCTGTTGGCCTTGGTCAATATTTAATGTGACTGTTTCTGTCAGGAGGAGCAAATATTGGGAGGAGAACGTAGAACATGTATACGTGAACATGAAACTGTTTTACCGCCTCTGAAAGGAAAGTCTTAACTTTGAGGCATGATTCAACAGAAGTTTATCACCGATAAACGAAAAATATCATTCAGACTCTTTCTAACCTAATAAGTATTAACTGGAAAGCAGATCCAACCCCCATAAACTCGTCTACACGTTTCAAGTGTAAATATGTTCATTCTTGAAATGTCCAGCAGAGGGCACTAGACCCAAACACCTTCATTCTTGGTCAGAGAGAAGAAGCGAAAAGCAGGAGGGAAAAGAAAGTGGCAGACTAACTTTACGCCAGTTGATGGCGGTAACGCCATAAAACTACAGAAGAAGAAGCAGTAGCAGATCACGATCAACGTAAACAATATTACGTTTTCTTTGTTAGAACTATTTTTCTCTTCCAGGTTCTGGAGCTCCAGAAGAAGACGTTGGAGCGGCGGATCCTCGGTACAGCAGAGTATCAAAGATGTCCGAGGATTCCTTCGACAGCTCCAGCACCTCCTCTGGGGAATGCTACGAGAACGTGAATCCCAGCTGCAACCTGGACCTCCCAGGTGGGTCCAGATCCGATAATCCAGGAATAATCTCCTCAATAAGGAGCTGACCTTTGACCTGTGAGGAGTCCCACGTGTTCATGGAGCTCCTACACATCATAACTACTTCATCATTCACAGTGAACTCAGAACCGGGCCAGAACCAGGCTGCTACGGACCCCCCGCTGTACACCAACGCCGGCTTTGGACGGGAGCAGAGTTCAGGTAAAGGTCAGAGGTCAGAGGTCACACATGCAGGAGCAGCAGCTCCACCATGACTCTAACCTTTCACTCTGATGTCATCAGAGGATGATGATGATGATTACAGTCCTGTGAGCCCAGACTGAAAACCTTCATCTGATGATGACGATGATGAGGATGATGATGATGATGACGACAACGATGATGATGACGATGATGATGATGACGATGATGACGATGACGATGACGATAATGATGATGATGACGACGATGACGATAATGATGATGATGACGACGATGATGACGACGATGACGACGATGATGATGACGATGATGATGACGACGATGACGACGATAATGATGATGATGACAACGATGACGACGCAGACGACGATGATGATGACGATGATGATGACGACGATGACGACGATAATGATGATGATGACAACGATGACGAAGATGACGACGCAGACGACGATGATGATGACGACCATGACGACGATGACGATGATGATGACGATAATGATGATGATGACGACGATGACGACGATGACGACGATGACGACGATGACGACGCAGACGATGATGACGATGACGATGACGATGATGATGATGAAGATGACGATAATGATGATGATGATGATGACGATGATGATGATGACGATGATGATGACGATGACGATGACGATGATGATGATGAAGATGACGATAATGATGATGATGATGATGACGATGATGATGATGACGATGATGATGACGATGATGACAATGACGATGACGCAGACGATGATGACGATGATGATGATGAAGATGACGATGACGATAATGATGATGATGATGATGATGACGATGACGATGACGATAATGATGATGATGACAATGACGATGACGCAGACGATGATGACGATGATGATGATGAAGATGACGATGACGATAATGATGATGATGATGATGACGATGATGATGACGATGACAGCAGATCTAGGAGACTTGAAGCCGGGAGTGAAGAACATCCAGACATTCCAGAATAATCTTCCTCACTGGAAGACGATGAAACGATGAAGATCAATATTAAACTGTTCAGACCTGAAATCTGATCAAACTCTGCTGAGTTCTGCAAACTGAGCACGCTCAGTCTGTCAGGGGGAGGAGCCAATGGGACGCAGCCATGGTGAAAATGAAGTACACCCTGCTTCAGCTGTAAATGAAGGTGATCTGATGTTCTTCTTTAAATCGGACCTAAAATGAATCAGAGAACAAATTCAACAGGGAGTCTTTATTTATCAGGTAAAGATGAAGCCAGGTTGGAAAAACTAAGTACACCCTTCCTGCTTCCACAAGATGGAAAATATCAGCCAGGAGCTGCTGATCATCATCAGTCTGAGCTCTATCCAGGTGGCCATCAAGGGTCAAAGGTCATCTCCAGACCATTAAAAGTCCATCATCCTCCAGAGAGGAGAACATCTCAGCAGCTGATTGGACGTCCAGCAGATTCAGCCCAAGGTCAGAGCGGGAAGCTCAGAGAAATGAGCAGAAAACCCAGAGCTCCATCTGAGACTCTGCAGGCCTTAGTTAGCAGGTTAAAGGTCATGACCCTGAACTAGTATGGCTGCTTGGAGGAGTTGAAGGAGAAACAAGATGGCGGCAGGACTGATGTTAGCAGAGCTGCTTTTGGATGGAGGACAAGATTTCTGGGACAGAGATGGACAGAACCAGGATGGACAGAACCAGGATGGACAGAACCAGACCCAGCAGATCAGAACCAACAGCTCATACTGTAAAGCACGGTGGTGGAGGGGTGATGGTGTGGGCTTGTTTTCCACTCAGCTTTTCCACTGTGACTCCGTCTCAGTTGAATAAATCAGGACCTCCTGGAATCTGTTGAGTGTTTCAGGATGGAAATAATTTCAGAATCGGGTTCAGAACTTTTCTTTCTCAGTGAATTTGAATGAAACTGTTTCTGAATCGTGACGAGGTCAGCTGGTCCAGTGGAGGACGGGTCCGACCCGAACAGCTGACCTGTGAATGTAGATGTCATTTGGTGTTTTTTGTTATAACTGCTGATTGTGCAGATGTTGAGTCAAACTAACGAGCTTCGTCTCCATAACTGGAATAATTATCTCTTCATGCTGCAGATCAAACATTAAAACAAGATGTTTCAGTAAAGAGTCACTTTGAGATTTTAGCTGCATGTTTGGAGCCGTGATGATGATGATTTATCTCCAGATCTTCAACCTGACAGCTTTCTTTATGACCCACCTGAACATGGAGGATGCTTAGTGTGTTAAATACCTGTAATAACCCTCTCTGACAACCCCCCTCATTTGCAAGTGTGCAATTCATAAATGCATATAGCCAAGCCAAAGGCTCACTACCAGCCTGACATTTGAATTACTTTTGTGACATTTTAATACATGTTCGACAAAAAACATTTTAGACTGTAGTTATGAACAACAAGCTCAAAATAGTAACTCGTGTTTATTTATTTATCCATAGTTCCTGATGCCTGTGTGTCAAGCTGTGTTTGGAAGTTTAATGTAAAGAAATAGGAAATCTTCTGTTTTTGTTTGTAACCTGGACAGGTGTCTCGGGACAGACAACCACAGACACACACTCACTGATCTAAAGTAGTGCTGTGTTGGAAAAAATCCATTCTTGTAACAAGTCTAAGAATCGATTCACAAGTCCAAAAATCAATTTAATGGATTAACATTGTCTCTTCTTTTTTACAGCTAAAATAGGAAGAAAAAGTCCAGACATCCATTTTATTAGGGCTGGGTAAAATATCGATTCAGCAATGCATTGCAATTATTTGTTTCTCAATTCAAAATCGATTCATCAAATCCAATGAATCGATTCAGCCCACCGGCCAGTGGCGGCGCTGTGGGCAACTCTCTAGTGAGAGCGTTCAGCGTTGTACAAGACGCGTAATACCAAAACAGCAAGATGGCGGACAGCAGCTGCTCTCCGTTTGTGATGTGAAGGTTAGTTGAAGCCACCGATGTCTTTTCAGAGATGACAGAGTCTGGATTCTTTTCTTTTCTCTGCCTTTATTTTACATCCCTCCTCAATAACGACACGTTTTTCTTTTACATATAACTACTTCTTCTGTCTACTCAGACTAGAAAACCAGGTATATTACTGCTTAGGTTAACCCACTGCTGCCATCTGGTGGCCAAAAGGAAATAAAATAACTGAATTCATACTAGACAAATGAATAAACTATTCTCATTTTCTTATAAATCTATTATCCAAAAGAACCATAATTATTTATCAATATCTATAACAATATCTGAAAGATATAACACCGTTCAAGCCTCCACCAGGAACGTTAAGAGCTGACGTTTGGCTCATTTATTAAAAAATATACTCAGGTACTTAATTACTTGTGTATTTACTTATTATTGAATCGACATTGAAGCTAATAAATCAATATCGTATTAAATCGAAATCGAACCGAATTGTGAAATTCCTAACAATACCCAGCCCTACATTTTAAGGCTCAGGAACTGTAACGCCACCCAGTGTTGTGTCATTACATTACACCCATATAATTAAAGTAACAGTTCAAAAAAACATTTTTAATAGCACTGACCCGTATCAATATAGAATTGGAACAGATCGTGATAACCGATTCTAACTCTTGAGAATCAGAATCAATCCGATTCTTGAAATTTGAATCTATACCCAGCTGTAGTCTAAAGGTCGTTGAGGGACCAGTTACGCTGCCGGACCGTCGGAGAAAGCTGGAGTACCAGGAGAGAACGGAGACGGAGACATTAGTCCAAAAGCAGCCAGGAACAAAGACCTTCATTTGTGGAGAAATGGCCTCTGGTCTGATGAAGCTGTGGCAGCATCATGCTGCGGGGCTGTTTTGTTCTGGTGCACTTCATCAAACAGTTAATGAGGAAAGAACTGGAAAAACATTTGGAGGCAACAGCTGAAGATAGGAAGTGTTCCCTCAGCCGTCTTCATTACTTCTATGGAAACCGATTTCATTTTAAATATTAGAATGAAATAATCATTGCAGAGTGATTAATATGTTTAGCTGTTGTTGCTTTGCTTCATTAGCTTCTTCTCAGCTGCAGCTGATGAAGTTTTGTCCTTATCAGAACCAACTGAAAGGTTCTGGATCAAAACAAGCAAAGCTTTAACTGATCCTTTCTGAACCGAGCTGTAAAAGATCGACGCTTTAAAGCCTAATCTAGTTATAGTTGTACATGACGGGAATCACATGCAGGTTAAATTCACGGATGATAATTCTACACAAATAACTCTAGAATCCGTTTCTCTGAAGAGTTCTTGGTCCAAAGATGGTTCCGTCAGCTGTTCTACCAGCTGAGGAAGAGTCGGTGACACCTGTGCAGGTATGCGAGCGTCTGCAGCTCCTCCCTCTGTTAATCAGAAACATTAAACTTCAGACCTGATGCGACAGAAGAAGAAAATCTGGACATTAAAGATCTAGAAAAGTGGAGGTGAGCTCTCCAAGCAGACAGACGCTGAAACCACGATTTATTTAACGGTGAATTTAATCTGAAACAATCAGTAAAAGTGCAACAGTTTAAAACTTCATCTCCTTATGGCACCAGGTGGATTTCTGTTTGGTCGATACACGATTGTTCATATTTTACTGCAGCTTCTATTTTACATTTCACCCAGTTTCTTCATTTTAAACGGTAAATATTTAAAAGCTAAGAGGAGCAAAGAAAAACCACTTTAGAAAGCTGCTGATCCAGACAGGAGAACCCAGGAAGGTCTGGATCAGAGCCGCTCCTGATCTAGTTAATCTAACTCCGGTTATATGATCCCCACACACATAAAAGGCCCAAAAGAACCCAAGGAAAACAAGCTGCATGACAGGGGGCGCTCTAACAGATGGGGATGCTGGCGGAGCAGCAGGCCACCTCGTAGATGACGCTGATCAGACACAGGCTGCCCGCCGACACCGCCGTGCTGGAGCTGAACACGCTGTCGTCCTCGTCGGTGGTGGACGGCGCCGTGGCGGTGGGCGTCGGGCCCTCGGTGGTGGGGACGTCCATCACGGAGAAGGATCTGGACTGGGCGCCCCAGTCCTTCAGAGTGAACACCATGGTCAGGTTGTCCCCTGCAGAGAGAAGACGTGCCGTCAGAGAGGCGTTCTGCGCTCGGAGCGCCGCTCCGTGGAGGGGGAGGAGACTCACCGCCGTTCAGGATGGAGAGGTCGCTGAAGTTGGCCCAGCAGCCGCTGAAGCGGACGGTGGCGTTACCTTCCAGTCCGGCCGCTGGGTCTCCGCTGGCGTTCCTCAGGCTGGCCGTCACGGTGAGCGTGGTCACGCCCACAGAGACGCAGTTACTCTGAAACAGCAGCACAGGCCGAGTTAACGGGCGGAAAACGCTCGCTGCTGAGTCCGTGGAGGGAATCGGCTCCTATGGAGGAACCAGACTTCCACACCGCCGTCACTGCAGCTCAGAGTCAGTGGAGGAGATGAAGAACATCAGCTGGACGCTCTTCTCATTTCTTCATCACTTTTTACGCCTCACTGAAGGAAAACTGTTCCAGGATTAGAGCTGATTTCATCACTTCCTGATGATCTGCTGCTGCTTTCAGACGCCGAGCGTCTCTTTCAGGGGGAGGAGTCAAGATGCTTTCAGCGGCATCAGATCTGAACCTCCCGCTCCACACGACTTCCTGCTGGAGGAACGCATGTTTTCCTTCTTCTCCATGGACGACCTGTTGAGGTTTCTTCCCCCTTGGTGACCCTTCATATTGACCTATTGACCTTGGTGGGCGATGTAACTCCATCTTTATTCCTCACAGGCTGACATTTCACGCTGATTTCTGCTAAAACTAACTGTTCTGTGCTGTTGGACGTGAAGCAGCTTCCAGTCTGGATCCAATGAGGTCAGAACCTCTCGGTTAGAGACGGACTCACCTGGTCGTCCACGGCCATCAGACGTGGCTGCTGGAGGAGCGGACCCACGAACTCTCCGGCTATCGGATCCTCCATCAGCAGCAGGCGTGACACGCTCGACACGTAGCTCGTCTTCGGTTCTTCTCTTGTCACTTCCTCTGCTGCCACCTGCAGGTGAAACGTGGAGAATCACCTAGAGCTCAGCGACGAGGCGGTCTACGAACGGACGCTGATCCAACCCACCTCGCTCCAGCTGGGGTCCGAGGATGGAGGAGGGGGCGGGATGATGCCCATGGAGGAGACATTGAAGCCGACGGACTGACTGAGGTTCCCAGAAACCGCCGCCTGGCCCAGATCATCCGCGATGCTCTTCAACAGCTCAAAGTCCTCCTCATCTGGAAGAGAAAAAATCATTCCATCTCAGCTTCTCAGAGAAGATGTTGAAGCTGCTGAAATCCCACCTCACTGACCAGTGGTGCTGTTGTTGGTCTGCTGAAGCGGAGGCTTCCTGATCTCCACCTCCACCGTCAGGCCCGTTGATCTCTTCCTGCGCCGCGCGCCGCCGTCCTCACGGAGGACCTTGGTGATGCGGATCATCCCGGGGGGAACTTTGAGGAACACAGCCAGGTTCTGGATCAGGCTGTCACCAAAGAACTCGTTCTCAGTGAGGGCGGGCATGTTGAAGGCCAGGACGAGAACCGGAGACGTCCTGATCTCCACCGGGGCGGAGCCTCTCAACAGAACCGTCAGCATCTTGTAGTCCTGGTCGAAGTAGTTGGTTCCCATGGAGGCGTTCATCTGAGGCACGAACTCATCTGGAGACAGAAAACAGGGTTTTTCTGGTTGGATGCCACAGGACAGCTCCTAGATGAAGGAACTCTGAAAGCGGATCAGGAATGTTTCTGAGCAAACCGGACTAATAACAGAAGATGAGGAAGAGTTTCTGGATCAGAGCAGGAAGATATTAAAAGTTTCCTGAACTGTTGCTGGTGGAAACTGGACCTGCTTAGACATGAACGTCCTTCCATGATGACGGAGTTTAAACATGAATAATAATAATAATAATAATAATAATAATAAGCTGATGTTGGTCTGAGTTTGGAGAATAATGTTACTAAAAAGCATCAAAACCTCAGAGAATATCTGCGTCTCCCTGTCCTCAGATCACAAACATTTCCGACCCAATGAGGCTGATGACTCCCAGCCTTCAATGTTTATTATTATTATTATTATTATTATTGTTACTAGAATTATTATTATGATGAATGATTAATGGAGCCAAACGTTTAGTTTCTCTGCTCCTTAGCTCCATCCTGAAAACCTGACAGACACTGGTGAAAGGTCATAGGAAAGGTCAGAGGAAAGGTCATGCCTCTGTAGGCCGGCTCCCTCAGGATGTAGTCGGATCTGTCGTCGTGCCACACGGCGTTGGTCGGAGCAACCAGCCGGTTTTCCACGTAAACATCCAGCCGCTGAGGGTTGGAGTAGAAGACGGACACCAGGACGCTCTGCGGGAGTCGGACACGGAGACAGCGGGTCAGAAACGAGAAAACATGCAGCCGAAACAAGCGAACGTCCAGAACCAGACGGACCTCAGACGGGTCGGAGTTGAGCATCATGAGGCGGAGCTTTTGGGGGCTGACGCTGGTGAAGTAGACGTCGAAGGCGTGTCCGGCGGCCATGATGCTGTGGAACAGAGACACTCGCCGCTGGCAGCTGTATCCTGCACACCAGCCGTGATCCTGAGGACCTGCACACCAGAAACACAGACGATGAGAGAACGAGGTCGACCCGACCCGACCCGGGAACTACCAGGACCTCACCGTTAATCAGATCCACAAAGCCGTCTCCGAGCACGGCCACCGGGGACAGACGGCGGGTCTCCGTGTCCGAGTCCAGGCTCTCGATCACCACCATCCTGTAGTTCAAGCCGAAGCAGCTGTAGCTCTGCCAGGAGCTCATGTAGGTGCAGTTTTTCCTGATCACCCCTGAATGCAGCATGAGGAACCGTTAGCTTCCGGTACCTCCAAGGTTACAGCGGCGTAGGAACCAGAACATCCTCCTGTTTACCTTTCTGAGGTGCCACCTGCTGCACGGGGATCCGGCTGCCGTTCGGGAACGTCAGCATGACTTTGGGAATACGATAGTCACCCAGCCCCCTCCTGGGATCTCCTCCCCACTCGAACTCGGACTGGGGGACCACAGCTCCCACAGCTCCCAGGAAGGATCCGTCCAAGTCCTTCAACAAGGTCTTCTTCTTGGCGTCGCAGTCCATGTCCACACAGTCCGCCGGGTTGGCTTTGCTGAGGAGCAGAAACACAAAGTCGTATCCAGGAGAGATTCCCGACATTCCTCCAGGTTCTGTCCGTCACGCAGAACTCACCTGACATCGGGCCTGTGAACAAACACTCTGGCGTCCTCGCTGCTGTCCACCGTCTTCAGGGCTGAGACGTGGACGGGGTGCTGCAGGTCCTCGTTCAGAGGGTTGGTGATGAACATGTAGTTCCTCTCTCCGGAGCAGACGTCATGGAAACCCACGAACGTCGTGTCTGAAGCAGGAGAATGAAGACTGACGAGGAAGTTCACAGGAGACACAAACACACAGAGATGTGAGAAAGAAGAACCCACCTGTGACCTTCATCAGGCCTTTGATGGCGTTGTAGTTCATGTTGAGGTGATGGGGCTTAGCAGGAGCCGTGTTGTGTCCGGACTGGAAGGTCGGCCAGCAGATTCCAGATCGACCTCCTGAGCAGAGAATGAGCAAAAGATCCAGTAAAATCACCTGTAGAGGATCCTGGATCTCCTTCCAGAACCATCTGAGGAAAATATCCTGGTTCTGGTTTCTTCCAGCTTTGCTCGCTGGATGAGACGCTGCTGGGACAGAGATCCTGGGCAGAACCAGTACCGGTCCAGATCCAGGAACAACCGCACAGAAACCTTCTCCTAGATCAGGAATGGATCCTGTTCGAAAGCTCCTATTGGCTCAGGGACTGACCAATCAGAGGCTGAGGAAGCTGGTTAGATCCTGAACGTTTCCATGGAAACCAGACTGGGAGGAGTTTCTCCTCAATGAATAATCTTGTGTTGCCAGGTCCAGAAAACATAATTATTAAACTTTATACAGATATTAATGTTTTAAACCTTTAATGTGAGTTTTTCTCTCTGGTGAAGAGAACGATTTTGTCAGAATAAATTAGCACAATCCAGGTTTCTTATTGGCTGTTGAGCTGCATCACATGTTTTCCAACTCTGTTTCTGATTGGTTAAAGGCCACCATGCGACGACTCCTTTCCCCCAGAAGCTGCTGAGGCAGCTGATAACTGAAACTCAGACAGTTTCATTGGTTCATTTAAAACAGCAGGAGAAGCGGCCATGTTGGACCGAAGCGTTATCAATCTGGAGAAGATAAATGAATCTAAATGTACAGAATCAGTTAATTATCCTAATAAACTTGGAATAAAATGAAATAATTCCTCCTTCAGACTGAATATTTGAGATTTTTTACAGATTAAGATCCTAATTATTTATAAATGATGATATAGTTAAAGTTAATCAGAGCTACAGTTATTTTCTAAATGTTTGATTGTTTGATCTGAGGTAAAACCAGGACAGTTTTCCTCAGGACCGGATGGATCAGAGTGAATCCAGGAGGATGTAGAGAGAAGTGACCTGGAGGTGGTGATGACAGACTGCCTGTGGTTGGTACTGATTGGACTCCGTGGTTCTGGTTCTGCTCAGTTGGTCAAACAGTGAAATACGGGCCGCACAGCTAGAACTCTGTTCTGAGTTTAGTAGGTTAGAGACAGACGCTGATGTAACACGACGGTTACTGTTTAAATTTTAAATCTTCTCAATGTTAATTATCTAATTTTCCTCTTGCTTTATAAAACGTTTTATTTTGTTCCTCCATTTGTTTGAGTCATGTTATGGGCAGACTGAATGTTTTGTTTATGCCGCCCTCTTGTGGTCAGAGGTGGCTGCTGACGATCTCAGCTTAGAGGGAGAAGCCGCCTCCAACGACTGTCATGTTCGGTTGTACCGGCGACAGAATAAACCAGCTGAACCACAACGCAGTGCGTCCCAACATGAGTCCACTGGCAGTGAACCGAGGCTGAGGGTTACAACGAGACACAGAAATATGGATCCTCTTATGATCGGCATCGGTGCATCTTTAGCTTCTGTGAAGCAGAACCTGAGCTGACTGGAGCGTCACCTTGTGGAGGTCTGGGAGCTCGGTGTAAAGACGTGGTGGCGATGTTGAAGTCGTCTGAGCTCAAAGTGTCCGAACAGTTAAAGTCCGGGCTGCTGCCGACGATCAGGGAATTCTGGGAAAAGACGAAATGTGGGAATAAAAACAGAAACGAGCAACCGGAGCAGCTGCAGGCGTCGATCAGCCATCACGGAGCAGCTCACCTGAACCTGCACAGATTTATCTGCATACGCATGAGACAGAGAGGGCGGGGCATAGATGAGGGGCATGATGCCCATCCCGTTATCCACCAGCGTCACGTTGGAAATCACCACGTTCATGACGACCTGAGGAGGAAGAGGAGGAGATCAGTTTGTGGTTCTGGCAGATTTATCCTCCTGCTTCCTAATATTTTATCCTCACCGATTTATTTCCTGTATGAATATTTTAGATCAGATGTTGAAAACAGCTGAAACTAAATTATTTACGAGAAGAAACAAACAAACTGGTCATCATATTTTATTGTTAAGCTGAACTGTTCTGATGATCCGGTTTTAAAGAGACAAACGTGATGAAGAGGAAGAAGAAATGATGGATCCTTTCTGTCTGAAACCAAAGCATGAAGGTCAGGACCCACAGCTGGATAAAATCACTTAAACTGTTAACCGGAAAGCAAAATTCCCGCATCCACAACCAAAGTTTGAATATTCCAAACCTGGAAGTAGATGGCGAAGTCAAAGTTTTTCCAGACAAAGAATCCTTGGATGAAGCTGCAGCCGGCCAGTCCGTCCTGGTTGAGGTAAACGCCGTACAGACCGCCGTGAGCCTCGTTCTGGATCCAGGCCTCGTTAGGGTTCAGGAATCCTGTAGGAACAGACGAGATCTTCCGTGTTTTTCTCCAGCTCTGACAGGAAACCTTCCGGCTCGGGTTCGGGCGTTTGTTACCTGGGCACGGCTCTCCGTTGATGCGGTACGCCACCCGCTCATAACCCGCCACGATGTTCTGCTGCAGCACCACGTCCGTCCCCTCGTTCACCTGGTGGACAGGAATCAGAGTGGGAATGTTGGGAAAACTTGTTGAAAATCCCAGCAGCTGATGGTTTGTTTGAGAGGAAGAACCTCAATGGCGGCGTTCCACTCGAAGTTGAAGGGTTCCTCTCTGTCCTGATACGATCCAGGCCACAGTGACATCATCACCAGGTTCCTCCTCAGCGTGATCCTGTCGCCCCAAACCCGGATACCTGCACACACGGAATACCATCCTGGAAAACGTGGAAGAGGTCTGGAAGTTTCCCCTCGGTGAGCGATCCGAGTGGATTACCTTCTCCGACGGTGTGATGGACGACGTTGTCGTCGACGTTCAGACCAGTGGTCCCGAAGACGCCGATGGCCGGAGAGAAGCCATCGTGGAAGGCGCATCCCTGGATGTACGAGTCGTTCCCTGAAACCTTTTAAATTAAACAGTTTAAGCTCCGATTTTCATCACCGGGATACAAAGCAACAAAAGTTCAGAGAGAAACTCCGAAAGTCCTTCAGAAAGTCTGGAGAACTACTGATCTGAAACATTTTAAAGGTTCACAAGAAAATCTGGATCCCAGGAAGGAAAATTAGCCGATAGAGATGGATCGAGCGAGAGAGTGTTGCCGTACCTCTCCCAGGTTTAGGAAGGCCACGGAGTACCGAGGGTCGAAGTAGTCGGTCCAGCCTTCCTGACCGGAGCGGAAGAACTCCACATTCCTGATCTGAGCTTTACCTTCAGGAAGAGAGGACAAAGTGAGACAACCATTCTCAGCTCGACAGGAGAACCTCTCACCGAAAACACGTTTAAAATCAAATGATGGAAACAATGATGTGACAGAATAAATCCTCGGCTTCCTCAGGAATCTACCTGGAAGGTTCCAGGGAGTAGAAGGTTCCACTCACTGAAAGTGCTCTGCATGTTCGGGTAAAGTACCTGTCGGTTCAAGGGAACCGTACTGTTCTGGAAAGGGGCCTGAAAGTCTCAGAAAGTACCGCAAAGTTCCTGAAAGTACCATAAAAGTTCCCCATAAGTTAAAGAAAGTAACCTGTCAGTTAGTGGCTTTGAGAGGTCAGAATGACCAGAAAAGTCTCTTCACCATTTAATCTGTGACTCTAGGAAAACCACCTGGGATTCCTGGGAATGAAGTCCATAAACTCCAGGGAAGTTCTGACCTGAACACAAACCTCCTCACATTTCCCCTCATTTTATTGTCAGAACTCCAGTTTTAACGGGTTCAGCGTAAAGTTGGACATGCAGTGACATCTAGTGGACAAAACTTCGACCAGCTGGATTTCTAAAAACAAATCTGCTGCTCTATATACAGGATATTCATCAAGTTCTTTAGCGAACGTTACTTCCTTAAACGACAGAACTGGAAAACAACGTTTTAATTCTGTCCAGTCAGCCGTTTTCTGATGGCCTCAGGTTAAAATCTGGGCTCTAAATTGTCTGAATTAGTCTTTACGTCCTTGTTTGGGAAATCATTTCCTGCTTCCAGGGTGTTGCAGCTTCACAGGGACACACCTGAACCCCAGACATGACGAAGGCCCAGGTACCTTTATAGGCGACTCCCTCGCTGGAGAAGGACCCAACCAGCAGCCGGGCACCGAAAGACTCCGTCATCATGGCCGGATACTCCTCCCCGATGATCCTGATGTTCCTGCTCAGGAGACCAACATCTGCTGCCAGACTGTAGGACAGGGAGGTTCCTGACACGGAGCGGGTTCCACCTGGCAGAACCACAGAAACAGAACAGGCTAGCAGCAGAACCAGCGGACGGTTAAATCCAACAGGTTAAACTGACCGATGTGAGTGTGGTCCAAAGGCCGGCTCAGGGTCAGGACGAGGCCGTCGGCCGACACCGCAGAGATCCGATGTTTCTCCGTTTCGGCGGCGCTGTAGCTGGAGGTGGAGACGGCCACCTGGTCTCCAACCTGCACACCAACCACACAGAGACGGGTCAACAGAACCAGAAGATTCAACGCTTCCTGGACCTGCTGGGACTCTGAAATGATGGAGTGACGTCAGAACAAGGAGGCTGCTGGGTAATGTAGTCCTAGAGACTGTCTCTGGTTGCTATGGTGACACAAACTGTCTGAAAAACGGTTTCAAAAACATCTGGACTTCCTGAAAGGAGACGAACACTGCATCTCTACCATGAAAGGTTCTGAAGATTTAATCGGGTCAGAACCATCGTCACCGGGTCAGAACCATCGTCTCCGGGTCAGAACCATCGTCACCGGGTCAGAACCATCGTCTCCGGGTCAGAACCATCGTCCCTGGGTCAGAATCATCCTCACCGGGTCGGAACCATCGTCTCCGGGTCAGAACCATCGTCCCTGGGTCAGAACCATCGTCACCGGGTCAGAACCATCGTCTCCGGGTCAGAACCATCGTCCCTGGGTCAGAATCATCCTCACCGGGTCGGAACCATCGTCTCCGGGTCAGAACCATCGTCCCTGGGTCAGAACCATCGTCACCGGGTCAGAACCATCGTCTCCGGGTCAGAACCATCGTCCCTGGGTCAGAACCATTGTCACCGGGTCGGAACCATCGTCCCTGGGTCAGAACCATCGTCACCGGGTCGGAACCATCGTGCACCGGGTCGGAATCCTCCTCACCGGGTCGGAACCATCGTCCCCGGGTCAGAACCATCGTCACCAGGTCAGAACCATTGTCCCCCGGGTCGGAATCATCCTCACCGGGTCAGAACCATCGTCCCTGGGTCAGAACCATCGTCACCAGGTCAGAACCATCGTCTCCGGGTCGGAACCATCGTCCCTGGGTCAGAACCATCGTCACCGGGTCGGAACCATCGTGCCCCGGGTCGGAATCCTCCTCACCGGGTCGGAACCATCGTCCCCGGGTCAGAACCATCGTCACCAGGTCAGAACCATCGTCTCCGGGTCAGAACCATCGTCCCTGGGTCAGAACCATCGTCACCGGGTCAGAACCATCGTCCCTGGGTCAGAACCATCGTCACCGGGTCGGAACCATCGTCCCTGGGTCAGAACCATCGTCACCGGGTCGGAACCATCGTGCCCCGGGTCGGAATCCTCCTCACCGGGTCGGAACCATCGTCCCCGGGTCAGAACCATCGTCACCAGGTCAGAACCATTGTCCCCCGGGTCGGAATCATCCTCACCGGGTCAGAACCATCGTCTCCGGGTCAGAACCATCGTCATCGGGTCGGAACCATCGTCATCGGGTCGGAACCATCGTCTCCGGCATCTGAAACATAACTGGGTCTGGGAAAGTCCAACTTCCTGTGACCCGGTTAGAACGAACGGTCCAAATGGGGTCATCTCTGCTTTTCTTGTATTTTTCGTCGTGTTTTTTCCGATACTCCAACAAACCAGATGAAACGGACCTGAGAACCTTAATCAGCTCACTGACCTTCCAGTCGACGGGCCGCACCAGAACCAGCGTGTCGGACCCAGCTGCAGCGGTGGCGGCGAGCTTGGTGTGGTAAACGCTTGGAGGCTGTCCGTACAGGTCCAGAGTCCCAAACACACCTGGAGCGGGTCAGAAACCACAGAAGAAGAAGATGTGAAGCTTCTCAGGTTCAATTTGGGTTTTATAGCAAATCAAAGAACAGAACCGGTTCTGACCCACGTTTAATGAAGGTGACATTAGTTCATGCAGCATTATTTATCCTACTAATGGGACAGAACCTTTCCAGAACCTAGTTTAATCTGATCTGGTCTTTAATCCATTTCCATGTAGTGAGGCAAGGCCCGGTTTCTCACCCAGAACCTTGGATCCCTGGTTGGGTCCGTTTGGCAGCAGCCAGTCAGGAGTGTTGTGGTTCCCTCTCAGTCGGATCTGCAGCTCTCCTTGGAACGGCTCGTCTTCCCATCCGGCGATCAGCCTGCCGCCCTGAAACAGCCGGACAAATTTACACTTTCATTTCTTCACCATCTTCACCCAGCAGCAGCCAGAGGTTCTGGAAGCCGGTCCGGTTCTCCTGATCATCAGATCTCCAGGAAACGGGCTCAGTTTTCCTCGTTGTGCCGTGAGAATCCCGGAGAAGATCCGGATGGGTTTACGGACCTGGATGGAGATGTAGACGGCGTCTATCACCACGGTTCTGTTGAAGGTGTCAGGAACCTCGAGGACGCCGATGACTGTCAGCTTGTTGAGGGACGGGGTGTCGTCGTCCAGAACCATCCACTTCCCTGTGGAAACATTTTCCGTTAACGAACCTCTCGAACGCAGACATCCAGTAATAATATCACCATGACAACCGATAACATCAGTGACTGTCTGCCCCGTTTTACTGATCGGACCGATCCGTAATAAAAAGACTAAAGTTGGCCGCCAACCTGATCATCATGCAACTTAAAACATGTAGAGTTGATAAAGATACAGAGCAACCTGGAGACTTCTGGCTCCGCCCCCTACATGGTTCATTACCTGAAGGAATGACCACATCCGCGCCACCTGCTGGCTTAGTGAAGTTGTTCTCTGCAGAACTTTCCCAGAAGGAGGCATCAGACCACAGACTGCAGAAAATACAAAAACATTCTGCCTTAAACAGCCCAAGCAGAACCGGCTCAGTCAGGTTCTGGTCAGCAGGGCCGGACCTGAGGTCCAGCTGGACCTACATGAAGTCGTTGGGTCGGCGGCTGGGAATGGGAGCCAGTGTGGCCGGAGCCGGAGGGATGCATTTATGGAAGAAGCAGCGGTGGACGGCGAAGCTCGTCACGACGTCTCTCATGGAGCGGTCGACGCTGTCACGGCGCCGCCGCTGTCCCGTCTTCCCAGAAACTGCAGAAACAGAACAGGATCACCCTGATGTTTAACCGCCTCCAGGCGGTAAAGTCTGACACATCTGCACTAAATGCTCAGAATATTTCTGATATTTTACAAGTTTAGGAAGTTAATGAGTTTTTGTCTGATTATCCTCCACAAAAAGCTGAATAATTAACGACTGGCTGTAATGAGGCTGTAATGCTTTACAACCACTAGGTGGCGGAAATGCTGCAAGTTGTTTGCCAACTCCCATGAAGAAGCTGGAGGAGACGGCTTGGTAAAACAGTGTTCTGATAGGAAGCTTTGAGGACGTTTTCTCTATGAAGCCCAACAGGTCCGAAACGGTCCGGTCCGGTCCGATTCAGGCAGGATCAGGAGATCACGAGTCTTCAGCTGCAGCCAGCAGCTTCTTCATCCTCACCTTCCTCAGCTCCTCCCCTTCATCATCCATTGGAGCGCAGCGCACCGATGCATGCATCACCACCTGGTCCGTGCATCAGTGCAGAACCTTGGACATGGAACGGACCTCTGCTCCATCAACTCATCCCCCCCGGGTCAAATGAAAACCCTTCTTAGAGGCTTTTTACCTGAACAATTGGAATATTATACCTGGATCCTCTGATGATTCTTTCTTGTTTTGTTCTGTTTCTCAGTCTGGTGTTCTGTTCTGAAGAGCCTCTGGGTCGGGTCTCACTCTAAAGACATCATCTAAAAGGACTGAACCATAAACATGGTCGGACCCACAGAGCGTGGGCCGGTTCTGTCACCATGGAAGCGCTCATTTGTTTATTGATTAATGCAGATTTCAATATTGGGAGAAACTAAAGTCGCCTTTTCACTTTAAAGAGAAATCCAAACCGACTGACTGAGAAGTTATCATTAAAGAATAATTTTCATGCTAATATTAATAATTAGAATAATGGTTGTTTAGTTGCAGCCAGCGCTGACTGGGAGGAATGTTTTGGTGTTGTAGGGTGTTCGACGGGTCAGCGACCCAGAGGTCAGAAGGTCATGAAGGATGTCTAACCGAGGTAGAAGAGGTCGTTGGTGGTCTTGTTGAAGAACCAGTCTCCGTTGTTGTTGCCGCTGAAGCTCAGCGCCGTGGAGGAACCGTTCCTGTCGTCCACGATGTGGAAGCTGTCAGGACTCTGGGTCAGGTTGTGTTTGATGATGACAAACTGATCCGACTGCAGAATGGGAGGAAATCAGACCGTCAGGCTGAGTCGGCTGGTCCGTCTCCTCCTCTGAACGGGTTTTACCTTGAAGCCGTAGAACTTGGCATCGTAGGTGATGTTGGTGATCTGGTCGGCGTTGTCAAAGTACCAGTTGTACGTCTGTCCGGACGGAAGCAGCGCCATCCAGCCAAACCGATGGGTCATCCTCTTCTTCAGGTACGGAACCACGCTGGTGCCTGAGTTTAACACGACAGCTGTTATTACCACTCATCACCAGCAGGTGGCATTAATGGCTGTAAAAGGCAGTTGGTCTGTCTGCAGGGCGGTACCATGCGAGTTGGTGAGGATGACGTCTTTGGCCTTCAGCGAGGTCGGGGTGGGGTTGTTGAAAGCCAAACGATGGAAGCTGACGGTGTGGTCGCACACAGCTCCGGGAAAACCCACGCTCCACTCGGCACTGTGGGAACAGTGAGCCGGGTCCAGCAAGCGGCTCATCGGCACCACTTTATGGTCCACATTTCCTGCAAACATGGAGTTTAAAACATCTGATGCATTATTCCTGGTAACTCTGGAGCTGCGGAACGCCTGGAGAACACTGTTTCACCGTCAGACCTTCTTATAACCTTTAAAAGTGGTTTTAATCAACCGTTCTGCTGCCGTTCTCAGGATCTTTCCAAGCTTTTTCTTGGCTGGGAACAGGACAACGTTTCCTCTCCGGAGAACAAGTTGATCAATCAGACAAGGTTTAGTTCAAACCTGCTACTTTAAAGCTGCTCTGGAGAAACTGGGACAGAAGGTGGATCAGCTAGGTTCCTCCTCAGATTCAGGATGCCTAAACTTGTTTCTCCTAGAGAAAGATTTCCCAGATTCCTCTTTAAAACACCTAAAATAATTGATGAAGACCACTTTAATAGCTTACAGGAAGGTCTGGCTGCCTTGGAGTAGAACTGATGCGTGCACCAGGACTTTGGTGTACCTGTGAGGGAACCGTCAGTGTCCACCAGCTGGACCTCGTGCTCCCACCTGAACCCGGCCTTGTTGGGGGAGTTCCTGTACTGGATCCCGCTGAACCTGACGGCCCAGCCGCCGCAGCGATCCGTGCACGTCCCGTCGATGGATGTCACTCCGATGGCGCTGCAGTTGCTGCGGTCAAAGTTGACAAACTGTGTGTTGAGGACGCTCATGCCGTCATCAAAAGGCGTGATGACGCCACGGCGGGTGCAGTACTCGCTCCCCAATCCGAGCTCGTCCACGTGGCCCACGATGGTGCTGTTGGACACCGTGGCACCTCCGTCCTCCCCAAAGCCTCTCACAGCCCAGCGGAAGATGCGCTTGGCTTCGATGCCGGCCTTCTCATTGTTGACCATGACGAAGTTGTTGAACTGCACGGCGCCAACGTTGACCCACTCTGCTCCTTTCTCACAGTTCCAGGTGGTCAAGGAGTCGAAGAGGGCGGGTTCGGGGGTTGTGGAAGTGCAGCCTCCGTTCTTCATGGGGAAAAACTCTTGGAAGATCCAGAGACCGAACCATCCCTGGGAGTGTACAGTGTTGTTGGAGAACTCGCCGAGAGGAACCCTCTTCTGGCAGATGTTTGGGTCGTACGACGGGCCGTCGGGGTGATCGTGCATGCGGTACCAGAAACCGAAGTGCGTCCCTCCTGCTGCGGCGTTGTGCCGGATGATGTTGTTGGGATTGGTGACCCAGTAGGCAGCTGGAGTGACGTCATCGTTCAGGAGGCTGGTGCTCTGCTTGACGAACACGGCCAGGTTGTACTGCAGGATGTTCTCCGTCTCAATGCCGTCCTCGATGAAGAAGGCGCCGCCCATGATGTCGTAGATGACGTTGTGCTCCACCAGCAGGCGGTGGGTGTCGTGGATGGTTACGGCCCTGTTGAAGGTCTGGTGGATGGCGCAGCCTCTGACGTACGACTTGTAGTTGATGTCTCCCATCAGATGCCAGTGGATGGGGTACCGTCCGAGCCTGAAGGCCTGACCGGCGTGGAAGATCTGCCCCACAAGAGCAGAAGAGTTGGTGCTCACCAAGATCAACGTGTATTTATTTTATAGGTTAATAGAGCAGTTAGAGCGGTTCACCTCAACATACACCAGTCTGCCCATAGCAAGGTTCTCTCCTGGCGTGGGAGCGTGGAACATGATGCAACCACCAAACTGATCGCTGCCAACTTCTTCTCCAAATCGGCCCTGGAAACACGTCTGCGTGGCAAATTCGCCTGCAGCATCCGGAAAAGATCAGAAAACACAAGATGTCACCTCCAGATCAACTGTTGGTATCTAAAATTCAAACTCCTGCTGTATGCAAAGAAACATTAAAATAGAAAACCACTTTGAGGTGTTGTGGTAATATGGCATGTACCCACACATTTCTTTTTCCTGAGAGTACATGAGGTAATGTGTAATATGTAGGGGTTGGTGAAGGTGATGTGGCGATGCTATGAGGTAATGAAGAATGATGGAATGTGATGTTATGTCTAAAGTAATCAGGGTCTGAAGTCAGAGGAGGTGGTTAAAGCCTAATAATATCTGGCTGATAAAGTGAATCCTTGGAGTTGTTAGAACAGCTCATGTGTTACAAGGGCACGAAATAAGGCTCAAAAGGAGAGTGTGGAGAGTGGAGAATGCAGGGAGGTTTTGGAAAGTGCAAAGGTTCTGGGGAGATGGCTAGAGATGCGCTGATCTGGCTGTACTATAAGAAACTGTCCAGAAGTACTGATGAACAATAAACTGACATATTTCAGATTGAAGTGTCGCGACTGTTTTATTTAACTACTGAACTAAACTTTAAACTGATTGGAATGTTGGTAGGATTACATTGAAATGACTTTTCTTGTAAAGTGCCTTGAGATGACATCTGTTGTGAATCTGAGCTATAGAAATAAACTGAATTGAATTTTGCATGTTGTAAACGACCAGCAGAGGTTCTGTGATTCTGCTGATTCTGCCTCATCCAGCCGGTCCAGCACCTGTGTTGAAGCCGTCGGGACACGCTTCGATCTCGTCACTCCATTCGAGGTTCTGGGAGCCTCGGACCACGACGTTCCTGGTGAGGAGACCCACCTCGGCCCGGCCCTCAAACACCGTGCCGTCGGGCAGCGTGACGGACACCCCCAGGTGGGAGTACGCCAGCGGCTCGGTCAGGGTGAGAGTTTTTCCGTTGGCTGACACAGCGGCGATGGTTCTCACCTCGTTCTCACTCTGACTGTGCCTGGAAAGATGCAAATAAAACAGATTCTAAGCTGCTGCTCCGCACCATACCTCACTCACTGATCGTCATGTTCTAGATTAGCAGAACCTCTGAGAGTTCTACGGGTTGGACCTCAGAACAGCAAACTAGACCTCCACCACAGCATTTCAGTCTGGTTAAGGTCTAGACTTTGACTAGGTCATTGTAGTCCCACATTGACTCTTGAATACTTTGGTCTACAGAGGAGATCCTGGTCCACTCAGTGACTGCAAGAAGCTGGTGGCTGCAGAACGAGCCCACATCATCATCCCTCCACCACTGTGCCTGACAGTTGCTATGAGAAATTTAATCTGATCTGCTGTGTCTGGTTCCGTCCATCCTGGTTCCATCCATCAATGGTTCCGTCCATCATGGTTCCGTCCATCCTGGTTCCGTCCATCCTGGTTCTGCCCATCCTGGTTCTGTCCATCATTGTCTCAGAAATCTTGTCCTCCATCCAGAAGCAGCTCTGCTAACATCAGTCCTACCGCCATCTTGTTTCTCCTTCAACCCTTCCAAGCAAGCTATGCTGGTTCAGGGTCATGACCTTTAACCTTTAACCTGCTAACTGAGGCCTGTAGAGTCTCAGATGGAGCTCTGACGGTTCTGGTCATTTCTCTGAGCTTCCCGCTCTGACATTGGGCTGAATCTGCTGGACGTCCAATCAGCTGCTGAGATGTTCTCCTCTCTGGAGGATGATGGACTTCTGATGGTCTGGAGATGACCTTTGACCCTTATCAGGTTGATGGTCAGCAACAGTCGCTGCTCTGAGGTCATTGCTGAGGTCTTCCTGCCCTGGCATTGTGTCAACAAATATTACAGAATCAGTAGGACGGGACCTAACATTTGTCAGGCACTGACTCGGACACCAACGGACTGGTGAATGAATGGTTAAAGGTTTCTGGTCCTGGTTCAGGTTCTGCTGCCACCTTTAAGTCAACTTGACCATAACTGACTCAAATGAGGTTGGGTGTTGAATGTGGTGTGAGGTAAGTTTACCTGTGGCCGGTGGAGGCAACGACGATCTCATCTCCAGGTTTCCACGTCACCGCCTTCATCAGCGTCAGCGTGACGGAGCCGTTGGTGGCTGTGGCGGCTAAGTGTGTCCAGGGGACGGGAACGGGAATACCTGGAGAAACAGGTTGTCAACAATGACTGGGTTTTTAAATGAAGCAGGAGGACGAGTTCATGATGCTGACCCTGGAGGGTTACACAACTCGGGTTACCGCGTAATATGAGCTGAGAGAACAAGATGTTCTCTGGGACGTCCAGGTCACATCTGGATCATCTGTCTGTGGCCTATAGACTGATCTGTGCTGTTGTGGTAAATTGTATTTCAGTCCTATTGTCTAATGACTTTATACGTCTGATGTCTGTCATGTCATGGTCTGTATTAAAGTGGGAATGTATCTGGCCAGGTTTCCCCAAGAAACACACCCAGACACTCTCACACTTTGTTCAATGTTTATTATTAGTTCCTTGATCCTGTTTCTATAAAACTGATGTTTCCTCGTGGCAGAGCTTTATAACCTGACCTGTTCACATCTGTAACATAATACCTTCATAAACCTGATGAGTGTCGTTCTACCCTAACAGTGTTCAGAACCAGAATGTTCTGTGTTCATCTGGAAACCTTCCTCCAGATGACACTGATGATAATGAAATGGACCCAATAGTGGCTCTATGGGTTTCTACGCATGTCCAGAGGGTCTGAGGGGGTTTCCTCTTCTTCTCTCTGCCGCCTACAGAGAGAGAGGATGGTCCTGGAGCCCTCCTGGACTCCCATGGACACTCCGTAGGGCTTCCTCCTGATGCTCAACCCATGACAGCAGCAGCACAAAGTCTTCAGTCGACTCTCACAGCACCAGACGGTGGATGGTAGGGAGCTGCGGTCGCATCATTCCACATCCACCAACCTTCAGAGGAATCTGGAGGGTTTCCGGGTTTCTTGGAGGGTGGAATGTGTTGCTGGCAGCTTCTGTAGAGTTCCAGGACTTGGTTGCTCCTCTCCACATGTTCCAGCTTCTCAGGATGGGTTCTTCGCTTCATGGTGGCTGAAGACTCAGTTTCTCCCCAGATGTGAAGATCTGATATATGTGGAAGAACTTTGTAACGGGAATTAGATCCACTAGGGATCTCCAACAATCTTCTAATTTTACGTTTCTATCTCCCACTTTTTAATTCCCCTGCTGCTTGGAAATCTGGGAAAATATGAACGTTACGTCTGATATGTATTATCAAAACAAAGGAGCTCTGCTCGTTCTCACCGAAATTACTGTAACGTTAACAAAGTCACTAATGCAGCACCATGAATGCAACATTTTGGTTCGTCATAAATAATCTGATGGAAGCATCCATGAACACGTCAGTAACGTGTTTTCCTCTGGAACATGTACATTTATAACAGAGATTTATAGATGTCAGGTTACAGTGCTCTTTCTACTGGAACTATTTCAAATCCTGCTGCTGTCGTGTTTTCTTGTTCATTAGTTCAGTTGATCAGAACCAGCACCACATCCACAAGGACCTCAATAAAAACAGATCGATGAAAAGCAGAGCATCCAAAGTAAGATAAAATTCTGCTAAATATGAGAAAGAATCAAATTTCTCCTTTGATCAGCAGCACCTTTATGTTTCCTTTAACATTGATCAATAGCATTAAAGAGATAATTGGTGCAAAATGTAAATAATATGATTAAAGGAATAATCCCAGAAAATATGAAACATTAACTTACCTCAAATCAACAGTTTTCTTTGCTCATAAACTGTATAAATGAATGTCTAATAATCCTGTCTACATGTGTGTATTATTGTTTTGGCATTTTAGTGAATCTTATATAAAATGTAAATATTCTCCCTAAAACATTTAGTGTGGTGCCCTCTTCAGGTTAAAAGTGAGCACTACATTTGGATTTGAATCAGCCATCGCTATTGGCTAAGCAGTTACCAATGACGTTAGCCGGTATGTGTGATGTCATCTGGGCCATAAAAGCAGCAGAGTCTCGGCGACGCCTCCGTAGCCGGTTGGAGTTGGAATAGCAAGCAGGTGTTTACACCGTTTAACAGGTTAACGATGTTTCAGCTTAATATTTAGTTAGCCGTTAGCATAGCTCCATCTTTCTTGCTGACAACGCCGCTGTCAATATGCCAATCAAAGCCCAGACCACGCCCCCCGCGTGTTCGCATGGCCGCCAAACAACGGGGGCGAGTCACTTTTTAACAACAGATGCTGCTAACCACTTTAGAGAAATGGTCCAAATGCACCCCCTGCTGTCCAACGTCAGCAAGGACACCTGAAAGATTCTGGGTTTTTATTTTCTATTTCTATTTGGATATTTTAAGAAAGGATCAAACATCTCCTGGTTTTCAGAAGAAGTTTGCGTTCCTACCATGAAGATCTAAGATGCCCTCTCTGACAGCCAGCGTCTTGGATCCATAAACCGGAAGCTCAGGTGAGCGCAGGTGTCCATGAAGGGTAATGATGGCTTTGTGCTGGAACGGCGCCCCCTCCTGGCCGATCTGGAGCCGCCCTCCGTCTGTGATGAGGATGTTCTCGGCCTGCAGCTCCAGGTCTGCTTCATCAAACATCAGAGTTCCTCCTGAGGAGAAAACAACCAGATTTTACTGCCTGTAACCGTCTCTGTGAAGGAGAGGCCTTGTTTCTACTGTATTTAACACTTCGGGACACTTGAGGACGAAGCGTTTTCCTGCCCACCCTGGATGAGGAGCATTTTGAGCACCGGGGTGCTGGTGTCCAGCAGGATGGTCTGGCCTTTGGTGATGATAGCAAACGAGCCCTTCTCAGGAGGAGGCAGGCCTCCCCAGGTGAACCTGGACGACCAGATGTCGACGTAGAAGAAGTCTGCGTTGTCCTGCAGCGACAAGCAGAGTGGTCAGTGTTTCCTCCTTCAGGGTAAAGTGGCGGCGCTGCAGACGGGGGCGCTGGTTACCATCCTGGCGATGCCGCGATCTCCCACGCTGACCCTGACTTTGGTCTCCTGAGACCGACTCTGAGCGTTGGTCACACAGACGATGTGCGAGCTGTTGGAGGAGCGGACGTCACAGACCGAGCCGCCGATCGTCACGTTCACGTCGTTCACGCTGGAGCTGAGAGAAAAGACGAGCTGTGAGTTCAGGTCGAAGGAGAACCAAAAACCTCCATCAGGAGGGAAGCAGTGCAGTAAAAAAAGTATTTACACCACTCCTCTTTTCACCTTTTTGTCAGTAAAACGTTTCTAATGAAACAAATATTGATTTTGCACAAAGATAAAAAGTAACAGGTTGCTCCTCTCTCTGCAGCAGCTCGCACCGAGTCTCTAACATCGCTGGAGAGGAGATCTGATTAAATTCAGACTCACTGGAAGGTTTTACAGCAGGAATGACCTGTTTAAGGTCACGCCACGGCGTCTCATTGAGATGTTTGCCTGGGCTTTAACTAGGCCATTCCAAAACGTTCGTTTAGAGACATTAAGAGGCAGACTTGCTGGTGTTCTCTGGATCAATGTTCTGCTGCAGAACCCGGTGAGCTGCAGGTCAGGAGCCAACGGTCCAAACATCATTTTACATCTGCTGCCTGTTTTTACTGCGATCATCTTTCTCTGTGAGGGTGTAAATACTTTTACTCAACACTGTCCCCATGCAGTCCACCATGAAACCCGTCGTGTTGGAACTGCAGCTGCAGATTGTGCAGCATTAGTTGGTTTATTCTGCAGAGCCCCAGTAAAGCGCCCGTTCAGCTCATTGTGTGTTTAACTGCAGACACCTGAAGCCGGAGCCGCTGATGGTGAGCCGCGTCCCTCCGGCCGTCCCTCCTCGTCGCGGAGACACTTCGGAGACGACGGGGGTCAGAGTAGATCTGTAGGTGAAGCCATCTGAGATGTTGACGGCCTCCAGAGGGTTGATGACGGAGACGGGACAGCCGACCTCCGACTGGGAGCCTGAAGAGACACAGAGACGGTGAGGGACGTCTCACGGTGCAGGACGAGTTTCAGTCTAACCCGACGTTTCTCCAGCAGCCTGACAGCCTTCCTCACATCATCATCATCATCATCATCATCATCTGTCTCTGCAGCTGAGCGACCAGAGTTCAGCTCAGAAGGGTTAGTGTTCTGACTCCTGTCAGTACTTTCATGTGAGAGACCTCTGTTGGTGACTAGAGTCATTACACCTTGGAGGACAGTTTGCTACCAGTGCCCATGCAGGCTGACGCTCCACCACTCCAGTTATTTGTTCGATCCTTTGAGTAGATCTGTCAATAAGTATGTTTGTTCCTTGTTTATTAAGTTTGTTCCAACTTATGAGTATAAGAATAGTGTCTGAAACTTTGTATTTTCAGTTGCAAAACCGAGCTAATTATGCTAATGCTAATTGGGAGCTAAATGTTAGCATAAATAAGCTCTAGACTGATTTGTGTCATGTTTGGGCCTCATTTCTGTTATATGTGTAAATCTTTGCACAGTTTGTCTTTATTTACTGTGTTTTATGCTGTTTGATAACCAGTGAGTTATTTCTATTGTGATAGTATTGTGTGTTTATTTTGACAAGCATTGTTGCTAGATATTTACTAACCCTTTATGCTAGGCCTACAGAGTAAGAGAGAAAGCTCCAGACTGGAGATTAAACTAGACTAGACTAGACTAGACCAGTTTAGTCTAGACTGGACCAGACTAGAGATTAAACTAGACTAGACTAGACCGGACAAGACCAAGCTAGAGCAGTCTAGACTAGATTAGACAAGTCTGCTCTAGTCTAGACGGGACCAGACTGGAGAGTAAACCAGACTAGACTAGACCAGTTTAGTCTAGACTGGACCAGATTGGAGAGTAAACCAGACTAGTCTAAACCAGTTTAGTCTAGACTGTACCAGACTAAAGATTAAACCAGACCAGACTAGACGAGTTTAGTCTAGACTGGACCAGACTAGAGATTAAACCAGACTAGACTTGACCAGTTTAGTCTAGACTGGAGATTAAACCAGACTAGACTAGACTAGACCAGTTTAGTCTAGACTGTACCAGACTAGAGATTAAACCAGACCAGACTAGACGAGTTTAGTCTAGACTGGACCAGACTAGAGATTAAACCAGACTAGACTTGACCAGTTTAGTCTAGACTGGAGATTAAACCAGACTAGACTAGACTAGACCAGTTTAGTCTAGACTGGACCAGACTGGAGATTAAACTAGACTAGACTAGACCAGTTTAGTCTAGACTGGACCAGACGGGAGAGTAAACCAAACTAGTCTAAACCAGTTTAGTCTAGACTGTACCAGACTTGAGATTAGACCAGACTAGACTAGATCAGTTTAGTCTAGACTGTACCAGACGGGAGAGTAAACCAAACTAGTCTAAACCAGTTTAGTCTAGACTGTACCAGACTTGAGATTAAACCAGACTAGACTTGACCAGTTTAGTCTAGACTGGAGATTAAACCAAACTAGACTAGACTAGACCAGTTTAGTCTAGACTGGACCAGACTAGAGATTAAACTAGACTAGACTAGACCGGACAAGACCAAGCTAGAGCAGTCTAGACTAGATTAGACAAGTCTGCTCTAGTCTAGACGGGACCAGACTGGAGAGTAAACCAGACTAGACTAGACCAGTTTAGTCTAGACTGGACCAGATTGGAGAGTAAACCAGACTAGTCTAAACCAGTTTAGTCTAGACTGTACCAGACTAGAGATTAAACCAGACCAGACTAGACCAGTTTAGTCTAGACTGGACCAGACTGGAGATTAAACTAGACTAGACTAGACCAGTTTAGTCTAGACTGGACCAGACGGGAGAGTAAACCAAACTAGTATAAACCAGTTTAGTCTAGACTGTACCAGATTTGAGATTAGACTAGACTAGACCAGTTTAGTCTAGACTGGACCAGACTGTAGATTAAACCAGACTAGACTTGACCAGTTTAGTCTAGACTGGAGATTTAACCAGACTAGACTAGATCAATTTAGTCTAGACTGTACCAGATTTGAGATTAGACTAGACTAGACCAGTTTAGTCTAGACTGGACCAGACTGGAGATTAAACCAGACTAGACTTGACCAGTTTAGTCTAGACTGGAGATTAAACCAGACTAGACTAGACTAGACCAGTTTAGTCTAGACTGGACCAGACTAGAGATTAAACCAGACTAGACTTGACCAGTTTAGTCTAGACTGGAGATTAAACCAGACTAGACTAGACTAGACCAGTTTAGTCTAGACTGGACCAGACTGGAGATTAAACTAGACTAGACTAGACCAGTTTAGTCTAGACTGGACCAGACGGGAGAGTAAACCAAACTAGTCTAAACCAGTTTAGTCTAGACTGTACCAGACTTGAGATTAGACCAGACTAGACTAGATCAGTTTAGTCTAGACTGTACCAGACGGGAGAGTAAACCAAACTAGTCTAAACCAGTTTAGTCTAGACTGTACCAGACTTGAGATTAAACCAGACTAGACTTGACCAGTTTAGTCTTGACTGGAGATTTAACCAAACTAGACTAGACTAGACCAGTTTAGTCTAGACTGGACCAGACTAGAGATTAAACTAGACTAGACTGGACAAGACCAAGCTAGAGCAGTCTAGACTAGATTAGACAAGTCTGCTCTAGTCTAGACGGGACCAGACTGGAGAGTAAACCAGACTAGACTAGACCAGTTTAGTCCAGACTGGACCAGATTGGAGAGTAAACCAGACTAGTCTAAACCAGTTTAGTCTAGACTGTACCAGACTAGAGATTAAACCAGACCAGACTAGACGAGTTTAGTCTAGACTGGACCAGACTAGAGATTAAACCAGACTAGACTTGACCAGTTTAGTCTAGACTGGAGATTAAACCAGACTAGACTAGACTAGACCAGTTTAGTCTAGACTGGACCAGACTAGAGATTAAACTAGACTAGACTAGACCGGACAAGACCAAACTAGAGCTAGTCTAGACTAGATTACACAGATTAAACTAGACTAGTGACTAGTCCAAACCAGTTTAGTCTAGACTGTACCAGACTTGAGATTAAACCAGACTAGACTTGACCAGTTTAGTCTAGACTGGACCAGACTTGAGATTAAACCAGACTAGATTAGACCAGTTTAGTCTAGACTGGACCAGACTTGAGATTAAACCAGACTAGATTAGACCAGTTTAGTCTAGACCGGACCAGACGATAGAGTAAACCAGACTAGTCTAAACCAGTTTAGTCTAGACTGGACCAGACTGGAGATTAAACCAGACTAGACTAGACCAGTTTAGTCTGGACTGGACCAGACTGGAGATTAAACTAGACTAGACTAGACCGGACCAGACCAAACTAGAGCAGTCTAGACTAGATTAGACAAGTCTGCTCTAGTCTAGACGGGACCAGACTGGAGAGTAAACCAGACTAGACTAGACCAGTTTAGTCTAGACTGTAGCAGACGGGAGAGTAAACCAAACTAGTCTAAACCAGTTTAGTCTAGACTGGACCAGACTGGAGATTAAACCAGACTAGACTTGACCAGTTTAGTCTAGACTGGAGATTTAACCAGACTAGACTAGATCAATTTAGTCTAGACTGTACCAGATTTGAGATTAGACTAGACTAGACCAGTTTAGTCTAGACTGGACCAGACTGGAGATTAAACCAGACTAGACTTGACCAGTTTAGTCTAGACTGGAGATTAAACCAGACTAGACTAGACTAGACCAGTTTAGTCTAGACTGGACCAGACTAGAGATTAAACCAGACTAGACTTGACCAGTTTAGTCTAGACTGGAGATTAAACCAGACTAGACTAGACTAGACCAGTTTAGTCTAGACTGGACCAGACTGGAGATTAAACTAGACTAGACTAGACCAGTTTAGTCTAGACTGGACCAGACGGGAGAGTAAACCAAACTAGTCTAAACCAGTTTAGTCTAGACTGTACCAGACTTGAGATTAGACCAGACTAGACTAGATCAGTTTAGTCTAGACTGTACCAGACGGGAGAGTAAACCAAACTAGTCTAAACCAGTTTAGTCTAGACTGTACCAGACTTGAGATTAAACCAGACTAGACTTGACCAGTTTAGTCTTGACTGGAGATTTAACCAAACTAGACTAGACTAGACCAGTTTAGTCTAGACTGGACCAGACTAGAGATTAAACTAGACTAGACTGGACAAGACCAAGCTAGAGCAGTCTAGACTAGATTAGACAAGTCTGCTCTAGTCTAGACGGGACCAGACTGGAGAGTAAACCAGACTAGACTAGACCAGTTTAGTCCAGACTGGACCAGATTGGAGAGTAAACCAGACTAGTCTAAACCAGTTTAGTCTAGACTGTACCAGACTAGAGATTAAACCAGACCAGACTAGACGAGTTTAGTCTAGACTGGACCAGACTAGAGATTAAACCAGACTAGACTTGACCAGTTTAGTCTAGACTGGAGATTAAACCAGACTAGACTAGACTAGACCAGTTTAGTCTAGACTGGACCAGACTGGAGATTAAACTAGACTAGTCTAAACCAGTTTAGTCTAGACTGTACCAGACTTGAGATTAAACCAGACTAGACTTGACCAGTTTAGTCTAGACTGGAGATTAAACCAAACTAGACTAGACTAGACCAGTTTAGTCTAGACTGGACCAGACTAGAGATTAAACTAGACTAGACTAGACCGGACAAGACCAAGCTAGAGCAGTCTAGACTAGATTAGACAAGTCTGCTCTAGTCTAGACGGGACCAGACTGGAGAGTAAACCAGACTAGACTAGACCAGTTTAGTCTAGACTGGACCAGATTGGAGAGTAAACCAGACTAGTCTAAACCAGTTTAGTCTAGACTGTACCAGACTAGAGATTAAACCAGACCAGACTAGACGAGTTTAGTCTAGACTGGACCAGACTAGAGATTAAACCAGACTAGACTTGACCAGTTTAGTCTAGACTGGAGATTAAACCAGACTAGACTAGACTAGACCAGTTTAGTCTAGACTGGACCAGACTAGAGATTAAACTAGACTAGACTAGACCGGACAAGACCAAACTAGAGCAGTCTAGACTAGATTAGACAAGTCTGCTCTAGTCTAGACGGGACCAGACTGGAGAGTAAACCAGACTAGACTAGACCAGTTTAGTCTAGACTGGACCAGATTGGAGAGTAAACCAGACTAGTCCAAACCAGTTTAGTCTAGACTGTACCAGACTAGAGATTAAACCAGACCAGACTAGACGAGTTTAGTCTAGACTGGACCAGACTTGAGATTAAACCAGACTAGATTAGACCAGTTTAGTCTAGACTGGACCAGACTTGAGATTAAACCAGACTAGATTAGACCAGTTTAGTCTAGACCGGACCAGACGATAGAGTAAACCAGACTAGTCTAAACCAGTTTAGTCTAGACTGGACCAGACTGGAGATTAAACCAGACTAGACTAGACCAGTTTAGTCTAGACTGGACCAGACTGGAGATTAAACTAGACTAGACTAGACCGGACCAGACCAAACTAGAGCAGTCTAGACTAGATTAGACAAGTCTGCTCTAGTCTAGACGGGACCAGACTGGAGAGTAAACCAGACTAGACTAGACCAGTTTAGTCTAGACTGTAGCAGACGGGAGAGTAAACCAAACTAGTCTAAACCAGTTTAGTCTAGACTGGACCAGACTGGAGATTAAACCAGACTAGACTAGACCAGTTTAGTCTAGACTGGACCATACTAGAGATTAGACTAGACTAAACTAGATCACTTTATCCTCTATTACAGTAAAACCCAGCTCTATGGACACGAGGGTTGCCATGGTAACAGCCATCGGCCCTCTCTGGCTCTACTGACCGTTGTTGGACGGAGACAGGCAGGACAGCCGAGTGGACGAGGACATCTCTCTGAGAACGGGACACTCCTGGTCACAGATCAGCACTGTGGAGTTGATGGGATCGAACCCGGAGCCGAGGATGGACAGCAGAGCTCCGCCTCCAAAACTCCCTGAGTCACAGAGAAAAAGCTGAAGGTCAGAGGAGGAAGATTAAAGATGCAATCTGCTCCTTTTCTTTTATTCTATCGTTTTAACCCGGACAAACGTCAGCTGATGGAGACCCAGACCTTCTTCCACCCCAACGAACAGAGGATTCTGCTCCTGTGGTCTTCACCCAGTAAACATCGACTCTCTTTCTCGCCATTGGCTTTTAATCAGAAACTGATCTCACTTCTCTAACTGGCTGATTTTTTTACTTTAGTAACGTATTTTATGCGTCCTTAAATTTGGTTGTTTTCCTTTGTTTCTATCTCAATTGATTATTTTAAATGTGTGATATAATTAACTCCCGGGTTCGTACATCTTTCCGGTTTTTCATGACTTTTCCATAACCTTTAAACTTTCCATGACCAAAATAACACATTTGTTCATCAATTTAAAGTGTTATTTCCATTTATTAGTTGATCTTGAGTCTGTTTACAAGCATTTTGCAGATTTAATTTAAACACAATAATCTTTAAGAGGAGACGTGTCATGCCAAACTCATTTGAGTTTTAAAGCTTATGCTCTTTTGTCAAAAACATACTTGTAAATACTTTTTGACTTAAAGTTTGTCTATCAGAGTATCAACTGCAGCCCCAATGAATTGCTAAACACTTCACTGAAAGTTTTTGACTTAAGTCATTCCCACTTTTGCCACCAGAGGGAGCTGCATGTAAAGTGACCAGCCTGTATCAGAACAGACTTCTTCTCACCCACATTTGAAACATTAAAAGTTTTACAGCATAGTTTATACGTCTGCTGAGTTCACACTGCAAAAAAAGCTTGCAGAACGACTAGTTTGAAGCGTATACATTTTTAAGCCTGAAGCTTGCAAAGCTCGCCGCTTGCTGAGCAAAAAACGAGAATGTGGGCGGGGCTTCCTCTGTTGGCCGACGTTTTAAACAATGGCGGATCATCTGGAGAGAGTGGCTTGGCTTAATTTGCTAAATAAAGCCAGACAACATTTTTGAATTACTTTTAAAATTTTGAGCATAGATTTTGTAAACTTTTCCAGGGCCTGGAATTTTGATGATCAAATTCCATGACTTTTCCAGGTTTTTCATGACTGTGTGAACTCTGTAACTCTCACTAACATAATGTCTGCTGTGGTTGGTTTCAGCTTCAGCAAAGAAGATCCAACAGTTTTCCTTTAATAAAAAGAAGAAGAAGAAGAGGAGGAGGAGCTCTCACCCTCGCTGGGCTGCACGCTGCTGAGCGTTAGCTCATACGTGAACTCCAGCCCCGACTGGGCGTGACCTTTGACCCCGTGATGCAAGATGACAGGATAGGCGCCGCCCGGGTTGCTTCCCGTCGTACACCGGACCCGAGTGTCGGAGACGGCCGACACGTTGCAGGGAGCGCCGTTTATGGTGACGGAGACGAGCTCAGAGTCGGAACCGAATCCCGACCCGGTGAGTGTGACGGCGGCGCCGCTCGGACCTGTGGGAAAAGGACAGATGAGACGTACGTGGGGGGGCAGGAGGAGCCCGCCCAGGGCGGCCTTCATGTAACAACCGGCCCTGTCTGCAGCTGGAGACACAGGAAGTTGTGAGGAGACTCCTTCAGAATAAGAGTTTGCTCCCGTTCTACGTACCGGCGGAGGGGCTGATGGAGCTGATGACCGGGGTGTGGGCGGAGGAGTAGTTGAAGCTGAGAGCAGGATAGGCCACATCCAACACCTGGATGCTGACCGTGACCTGTCCCTCGCTGTGAGGAGGACTCAGGCAGAGGAGCACACCTGGACTCGCCTTCTGGATCCGGCAGGGTTTCCCGCCGACCGTCACGCTGGTGTTCCCCGGAGCGAAGCCGTTTCCTGTGAGGACCAGCGGCGTTCCTCCCGCCAGGCTGCCCACGACCGGATCCAGGGCGGCCACTGCCTGGCTGCTCAGGGTCACCTGACCCGACGCCAGGCCTCTGCTCCTCACGACCATCCTGACCGGGTGAGCGCCGGCTGGCAGGGCGCCGATCCTCGCCGTGACGTTCCCGTCGCTCACAGCCAGCACTTCCAGCTCCGTGGAGCCAACAAAGACGGACACGACGTCCGGGCGGCTGCCGAACCCAGAGCCGGAGATGACGAGCTCCGTCTGACGGCGGATGCTGTCGGGGGAGATGCTGCTGATGCTGGGGGTGATGGAGGAGGAGAACCGGAAGGAGCAATTTGAGCGACAGGAGCTTTGGATCGGGCCCAGGTGGAAGACGACATCCCCGGAGCGTTGCTGAGACGGAGCGGTGTCACAGACGATGTGGGTGTAGTTCGCCATCAGGACGCTGCAGGACACGCCCGCTGCCGTCACTCCGCCCTCAGAGAACCCAGAGCCGCTGATCTGGAGCCTGGTGGACCCGGTGGTGCTGCCCACAGGAGGCGACACCGAGTCGACCACCGGCAGAACCACGAAGCGACGCTTGAACTCGTCTGACATGGCGACGATGGCGCCACCGAGGTTGTTGACTCTGACGGATACGGGGAGAGCGACGCCGATGGGAAGCATGGAGTCTGAGCCGAGGCGGCAGCTGATCTCAGACTGGGAGCTGTTGATCACATGACAGGTTTCACCTCCAACCGTCACCTGCAGACACGGAGCGGATCAGTCAGACACACCTGGGATCCACTGGATCTATGATCACAGTTCTATGGGATCCAGAACCAACTGGATCTATGATCATAGACCTATTGGATCCAGAACCAACTGGATCCAGAACCAACTGGATCTATGATCATGAATCGTTGGGATCCAGAACCAACTGGATCTATAATCATAGATCTATGGGATCTAGAACCAACCAAGCCTCCAGAAATAAACCAGGATGACTCTGCTGACCTCGTTAGCGCAGGTGACCTCACTGAATCCTCGTCCCTGGATGTGGATCAGCTGGTGGTACGATCCCTGGTTGGGGGAGATGGAGTGGACCGTGGGGGTGGAGCAGGCAGAGAAGCTGAAGGAAAGACCGTCTGAGGTCTGATTGGCCGGCTGGCACATTGTGGACGCCATGCAGTCTGCTGCTGCTCTGGAGACTCTTGGTGAACCTGGAGGGGATGCAGCTTCTATCACAACTCGGAAGTTTACTTCATTACTTTTCCAGGTTTGGAGAAACCATCTCAACCACTTACCTCTAGGGAGATATTTGGCCAGAACTCCTCCCACACTGACAGAGACGTCGCTGACCGTCTCCTCCCGACTCGTGACCTTCACCACTCCCTGCATCAGGATGGAGGCGCTGATGTAACCGCTGCTGTAGTAGTAAGTGCCGGGAACGGTGAAACGGTAGCTGAAGAACCCTGAGCAGGAAATATGGAGGCAGAAGATAAACATTCCTCTGGAAACTGACTGAAAATGAGTGAAGAAGCAGCTGAAGTCCACAGAGAAGTGCTGATAGAAGGAAAGTGTGGAGAAAAGAGGACTGGAACAGAGTTTAGGGTCAGAACTTTAATCCCAACACAAAGTTCTGCCGTTTCCCTTCTTCTACCTTCAGCGGTTCTGGCCTCTCCGCTGTTCAGGGGTCCTCCTTCATACTCTGAGCCGCTGGGACTGGAAACACTGAAGACTCTGTATCCGACGCTCTGGAAGGCAGGCGCCGCCCATCTCCACATCACCGTGTCTCCAACAAACACTCGGAGCGAAGACGGACTCCATGCATAGCCGAGCCCATAAGCTGCAACACAGACACACACATCAGTCCCACACAGATCCTCGACGCTCAGAGGTCTGGATATCGACCTGAAGCTGTAATACGACAACCAGGGAAAAGGTTTCAGCTTCCCGGCTCCCAGCTGTAACTTCACCCTGGTTCTCCTGACATCCAACATCTCAGATTCTGTTTGACACAAAAGGATGGAAACAGGAACGTACTGAGGTGGGAGCCCTGGTTGGTGACGCCGTGTGTTTTCTCCTCTGACTGAATGATGCACAACAGCTGGTTCCCTGAGGCGGACTCCACCTCACAATATCTGCTTCCTGTCACAACGAGCATGGGACACCTCATTAGTACCTTCTCCATTGTAGCTGCAGTTGGCGGGAGGCAGAGACACACTCACCAACAGAAACCGTGATGGCGGACATATCGTTGCTGAAACCAGAACCAGATACTGTGAGCTCGGTTCCTCCCATCAAAGAACCAGACAGCGGAGAGATCCCGTACACTTCCAGGATGTACTTGATGGTCGTGTTGATGCTGCTGCTACAGAGTAGAAAACAGTCTGAGTCTGGTTTTCATCCCTTTCATCCCCACTTCCATCATCCTTCTCATTCCTTATCCCTACCTCCATCATCCCTCATCTCTACCTCCATTATCCCCCTCATCCCTTATCCCTGTCTCCATCGTCCCGCTCATTCCACATCCCTACCTCCATCATCCCTCTCATCCCTCATCCCTACCTCCATCATCCCTCTCATCCCTACCTCCATCATCCCTCTCATCCCTCATCCCTACCTCCATCATCCCTCTCATTCCACATCCCTACCTCCACCAACCCTCTCATCCCTACCTCCATCATGTCTTATCCCTACATCCATCATCTCTCCCTCATCCCTCATTCTTCCAACCAAATATTTCTTGCTTCTAATGGGGCCTACAGTGTGTGTCAGTTAATGAATTTAAACAAATATATATAAAGTTAATTTAGGATGTTACTAAATTAACTACTACTTGATGTTACTTTATGTTATTTGATATAAATGAATGAACTGATGTTTCTTCCTCTGATCGGATCTACAGCTCACAGAGGAGAAGGACTGTTCACCAGTCCAGAACCAGAACCTCTCTATGCAATTCAACTCAGTTTATTTATATAGCGCCGATTCACAACAGATGTCATCTCAAGCCAGAAGAAAAGTCATTTCAATACAATCATACAAACATTCCAATTAGTTTAAAGTTTGAGTTTCATATCTAAGGAATCTCAGCAGATCGCATCGAGTCATTGACTTGAGGTTGCGTCCCGTTGATGCAGACTCCAACCACAGCAATCCTTCAGCAATCCCTCATACTGAGCAAGCATGTAGCGACGGTGGAGAGGAAAAACTCCCCTTTAACTGGAAGAAACCTCCAACAGAACCAGGCTCAGTAGGAGCGGCCATCTGCCACGACCGTCTGGGGGTTTGAGAAGACAGAGCAGAAACACAGAAGGAACAGAAGATCTGATATAAGAGAACTTTCTATGTTACAGAAAGTAAAAGTTGATAACAGGACACAGTGGATGTTCAGTTACTGGGAGGATCATCCCAGTCAATGCCCCCCGTCCAACATTGCAGCCAAGCAGGATACCAGACCAGGTATATCTTCTATGGAGAGAAAAACACTGAGAGAAAACAAAGTTAACAGTCGAAATAACAGCAAATAATACAACTGGAGAGTAGTAGGAGAGAAAAGTAGCGGAGTAAAGAAAAGTGGTCAGTCTGTCCTCTGTCTCTCCGGATCAGACCAGGTTTTCCCCAAAATGTTCTCCAGTTATCAATGTAGCCCACATCGTTTGCAGGACACCACCCAGACAACCATTGATGGAATGACAGCATGCGACTAAAAATGTCGTCACTGGTCCGATCAGGCAGGGGACCAGAAAAGATTACCGAGTCTGACATTGTTTTGGCAAACTTACACACCGAAGCAACACTAATTTTAGTGACCTCTGATTGGCGTAACCGGGTGTCATTACCGCCAGCGTGAATAACAATGTACAATCTATAGAGATGAGTGTTAACTAGAGACGTGCTGTTATTACAGATGCTGAATGATGTTCAGTGTAAGGATGCTGACAGTGGACAGATCTGTACCTGGTCTGGGGAAAACCTCGGTTCCCGACCTGTACGTTCACCTGGTAGACACCAGGGGGCATCACAGGGAGACGGCAACTGATTTGTGTCTCCGTCCACTGCACGGCGACGCACTCCTTGGCTCCAACAAACACAACGCTGTTGTTCTCTGGGCCGCCGAGGTTTGAACCCTGGATGGTGAGAAGCTGATTTCCTGAGCAGGAGAAAATGAAACCAATCAGACCAGCTTGTGATGTTCTCAGGACCTGACACTCAGCTAATTGCTCCATTTAAGGCAAGGCAACTTTATTTGTATAGCAGACTTCCAACAACAAGGCAATTCAAGGTGCTTTGGGTGATTAGGGGATAAAAGAAAAGCAGCCATATCCAACAGTAAAAGCATAAAACACAACATTAGAGACATGTAGCATAAGACATCCCAGCTATTATTAATCAGTTAATCAAAAGCAGCTCTAAACAGATACATTTTTAGTTGTGATTTAAAGGAACTCAGTGTTTCAGCAGCTTTGCAGTTTTCTGGAAGTTTGTTCCAGATTAGAGGAGCATAGAAACTGAAAGCTGCTTCTCCATGTTCGGTTCTGATTCTAGGGATGTTGAGTCGACTGGAAATAGAGGACCTGATTGGTCGGGGGGGGGGGGGTTGCTATAGTAACAGTAGATCTTCATCATACTTTGGTGCTAAGTCATGTAATGATTTATAAACTAGTAAAAGTATTTAGAAGTCTATTCTCTGAGCTACAGGGAGCCAGTGTAAGGACTTTAGAACTGGGATGATGTGTTCTACTTTCCTGGTTCTAGTGAGGAACACGAGCAGCAGCGTTCTGGATCAGCTGCAGCTGTCTGATTGACTTTTTAGGCAGACCTGTGAAGATGCTGTTGCAGTTATCAATCCGACTAAAGATAAACACATGGATGAGTTTTTCTAGGTCCTGTTGCGACATCAGTCCTTTGATCCTAGAAATGTTCTTCAGGTGATAGAAGGCTGACCTTGTTATTGACCTTTATGTGACCCTGGAGGTTCAGGTCTGAGTCCATTACTACACCTAGATTTCAGGCCTGATCAGTAGTTTCTAGCTGGATTAACTGAAGCTGTGTGCTGAGTGTTGATCGTTCCTCTTTAGGTCCAAAAGTAATTACTTCTGTTTTGTTTCTGTTCAGCTGGAGAAAGTTATGACACATCCATCCATTGATTTGGTCGATGCATTTACTTTGGGTTTGGATGGGTTCAAAGTCACCTGGTGACATCGTAATGTAGAGCTGAGTATCATCTGCGTAGTTATGGTAGCTAATGTTATTGGTTGTTATAATCTTGCCTAGTGGGAGCATGTAGATATTAAATAAGAGGGGCCCCAGGATGGAGCCCTGGGGCACCCCACATGTGATTTCTGTTTGTTCTGATGAAAAGTTTCCTATTGAAACAAAGAAGTCCCTGTTCTTTAGGTAAGACTCAAACCAGCCAAGTCCTGTACCAGAGAGTCCGACCCAGCTCTCCAGTCGTTCTAATAGTATATGATGATCAACACTGAGGTCCAACAGAACCAGCACTGTGGTTCTACCACAGTCTGTATTTATGCGGATGTCATTGAAAACTTTGACTAGGACAGTCTGTGCTGTGGTTACCACGGAAACCAGACTGAAACCATCAAAGTGGTTGATCATTGTTCTGAAGCTATTTAACTGCTGAAACAGCTTTTTCAATAATCTTACTGATGAATGGGAGATTAGAGATCGGCCTGTAGTTCTGCATTAACGTGTTCAGATTCTTCTTCTTTAGTAGTGATTTAATAACTGCTGTTTTTAAAGTCTGGGGGAAGAAACCTGACAGCAGGGATGAGTTCTCTATTTGAACAAGATCAGATCCAATAACAGGAAGAACTTTCGTAACTTTTGCTTTTTTGTCGTTTTTACTTTGTATGCTTTGTCTGTGTTTTACTGCTATTTTTGTTTTACCCACAAATCATGTAAAGCACCTTAAATTACCTTGTTGTTGAAAGTTTGCTATACAAATAAAATTGCCTTGCCTTAAGGAAAACTGTGGGTAGGATATCAAGACAGCAAGAGGAGGAGCTTAATTGGTTAATGATTTCTTCACTGTTTGTGTTGGTTGGCATTCAGCTGTATTATTACAGGATTACATGTTGGTCTCCTGGGATTCAAGGTTTCATCACAACAAAAGGCAAAAACCTGCAGGGCAACATTACGGCTGCACGACAAAACAAATGTGGAAACAAAAATGTTCCCCAGCGAGCTCAGAGTGACAGCCGGAGAGAAGAGGACATCATGCGTGAACATGTGAAGATCATCCTCTAATGGCTGCAGATAAAGAAGCAGCATTCTTCTCACGACAAACAGAAGTACGGTGGCCTGTTGGCCTCCAGCTCTGAGCTTCGTTTGGGGAGAGAAAAACAATGAGGAACATCTTCTGCTCATTAGAGACCATGACTCACCCGTCACAGAGGCAGTCTGAGGACTCAGGCCCGAGATCTGAGGTGTGAGGTTATTATCGTAGGTGAAGGTGGTGCTGGCGGTCTGGGTCATGTTTCCCACCGTCACCGTGACGACCCGCGGTCCCGCAGCTCCCTGAAATAAAGGATATTATAATGCAAAATCAGTGGAGATTTGTAGGATTTAACTTCAGCTCCACATCAGGAACGGCTGATTCTGTCCACAAATCATCTTTAATTTTTCATCTAAACTGGGGATTTAAATTCCTGTTTTCCAAATCTAATAAATGCTGTGAAGTTCCCAAAGACTAGAGCTGTTTATGTAGAACAGCTAAGATTACAGAAGCAAAGGGAGCTCTCGCTTCTCTCTCGTTACCATGTCTCCATTTTTCAATTCAATTCAAATTCAATTCAAATTCAAAATTACTTTATTAATCCCAAAGGAAAATTAAATGTTGTTGTAACTCATTATGCAAGTTCCTTCAAAGATTTGTTGTAGATGCTGATGGCTGTGGGTAGGGATGATCTCCTGTAGCAGTCTGCAGATCTGAAGAAGCCTCTGACTGAAGACGCTCTGTAGTTGTATGGATCTATGGCGTTTTCTTTTCAACTCATCAGGGTTTTGTGGCTGTAGTTGAGGTATTATTTGAGCTTTTGTGATGTTAATCAGCTCCTGCCAGTTGTAAACCACCTTGTTGCCATGGTTATGCATCATAACAAATGTCCAAGAATAAAAAGTCTCAGCAAAAATCCTTCCAGCTGCACAGCATTCAAAACCAGAGAGAACAGTTGTCCACAAAAAGAATGTTTCAACCAGAAATGGAAGAATTAAAGTTTTCAAAAAGAAAAAAATATATACCCTATTTTGGTTGAGCTGAAAGAGATTCTCTGCCTTTCCGTGACTAAACTTTAAAATAAAGTGAAGAGATGCATCAACAGGCAGTGGTTCATCAGGGGATACGTCAGTATTTCAGCATTGCTGGCAGGGCCGGCCCGTGGCATAGGCAATGTAGGCAAATGCTAAGGGCGCCATGTACCCTGGGGGCGCCAGAGACGCGTTAGTGACTTTACATATTTTTGTACTTCATTGACACTGTGACGAGAGGAGCATTATGGGATTTACATGACGATGACTCTCTCTTATATTTTATTACTGTACCGCGACCAGGGGAGACTTGAAGGGATCCCACCTACACTTAGCTCACGGTGCAGAACACAACATGAGGCGCCGCAAAGCAGCATGGGAAACCACCTCCACCACTCAGACTTCTTTTACCCGCCATTCGGTTTTCATTCAAAAAAAGTTAATATGTCAAAGCGTCCCAAATTATCTGGTGCCCAGGGGAGGAAAAGAAGAAAATGCGCCAAAGACAAAGGTAATGTTACAGTAAAGATGATGTTAATGATAATATTTTGATGTTACAGAACAATGATCAATAATGCCATAAGCCATTAGCATGTATGATTAGCTAATCTATAAATAGCCAGCGCTATCTGCTAGTTCTAACCAAAATATTAACAGTCAATAGTCCTAACAGATAAGCCTAGCGCTATTATTATGGAAAATAGTGATATGAGTACCTTCCTCGGACAAATGTGTAAATATTAGATCTAATCAGCAGGTGTATTAATGTTAATTTCATTGGCATCATTATCTCACGTATTCCCAGCTTGTAATAATCAATGAAAATACCATTAATAATCATAATAATAATTCCATAGTTGTAACACCAGCTGTTAACTGTGTTTTAGCTCATATTGTCTGTAAAGTGTGTTTATTATGTTCAACTTACATAATAAACTTACATCATTAATGTTAGAGCATAACTTTGCATTCCCACATGCAATATTATACTGCAGTTTACTGATTCTTTTCATTCTGCTAATTAGAATTTCATTGTAATGATAATAAAATTTAAATTGTTACTAATATGAATTACTAATATAATTTGTATCTGAAAAAATACATTGTATATTATACACTATACTATACATCATGTATTTATCTCTAGGTTTCTCATTTATATTATTTAATTTTATTGTATTTTTTAAATCATGTGTTTATTATTAGACTGGTGTCACATGTTTCTCTTCTGTCTTCAGACGCGCTGCTGAGGTTTCTCAGTCCCACCCTTCCCCATCTCTCTGTCGCCTCCACCTCAGCACAACCTAGCAGCGATGCAGCAGCATGAAGCGGACCTTCTGTTGCTCCAATAGACCCAGCTGACTGGCTTTGAATGTGCAATCGTTTCTTGTGAGTATATATACTCTAGCAGTGCAAGTACTGTACTGTGATGTACGGGGGCGCCACTTAAAATCTTGCCTAGGGCACCATATTGGTTAGGGCCGGGCCTGCTTGCTGGGAGAACTAAAGCTGAATCTACTGCTGATCTTCTCCAGCTGCAGCTTGTTTAACAGTGTAGGACCTAACACTGAGCCCTGTGGGACTCCTTATCTCTGTCTATCAGATTTTATCTGAAGCAGCTATAAAGCTGCTTAAACCTACTGGACCTGCTGCAACCAGTTAGATCCTGTGGATCAGAAACAATCTACATGAGGAAGATCTGTCTCCGCTCCTCAAGCGGAGTCCTTCCAGGTTATTCTTTTGATTTGCTGAGCCGTTCTGCACCGATCTGAGGTGTGAAAACTCACCGCTGGAGTTCTGCATTTCAGCTCGCTGTCGCCCCCATTGACCACCTCACATTTCCCGCCGCCGACCGTAACCGTGGCGTTCTGACTGAGGCCGAAGCCGCACACCGTCAGCAGGGTGCCACCTGAGAAGAAAGTCAGTGAGGGGGAAGACCTTCAAGTCTGTGGCGACCGGCTTTCTGACATCACCCACCTGCAATACTTCCAGCCGGCGGGGAGAACGAGGAGACGATTAGCTGGTAGGTGAAGAAGAGGACGGTGTCGTCAGCATAGCGAGCGTCACCCAGAGACGGGAAATTCACAGACACCGGGTGGGTACCTGCGCTGGCTCCGCCCACTCTGCACACCTGAGAGGCAGCTGGAATACATATCAGATATCAGCTCAGCTACTGGAACCAGACAGAATCTGTGTGAGGGCCCAAACAGCCATCATGCTGGTTCTGGTTGGATCCAACCAGTTCTACGTTTTCCTAAAGAAGTCCAAAAGTGTTAAAATAAACCAAATCATCACATTTTTTTATATTAAAGTGATTAAATTATTTGAGCTTGAAGTAAATGCAAAAATAGCAAAAAGTTTTTATTTTATGGTTCATGATTCACTGCAGGATGGTGACGTTAAATAAATTAACTAAAATAAATTACATTTTGCAAAAACATTTACAACTTTTTGAAGTTATGCATACATTAAAAATACTATTTTATATTATTTGTTTCTGTCATTTTTTTTTCAGAGGTTCGTGTTTATTAGTCCATCAACAAAGTTGTAAAATAATTTATTTACAGATTATTTGGTGATTTTTTTTTTGATTAAAATATCCATTAAATGACTTTATTTGTTTATGTTAATAATGAATAGCATATGCAGGTAATTTCTACTAATTTACCAAAATGATTCAGATATTTTTAGAACCTGTCAGCAGATAAAAACAACCTGTTAGCTGAAGAAGCAGCGGTTCCTCACCTGTGACCTCTTCAACGACACACCTGGAGTTCCCCACCATGATGGAAGCATTTTCCATGCTGAACCCAGTCCCAGTGATGGTGAGCAGCGTTCCCAGACCACTGGATCCTGAAATGACCGGGAATATTAGTTCCTTCCTGGTTCCTCACAGACGTATCTGATCTGATCTTCAAATGGGTCAGGACCAATCAGTTCAAGGGTCGAAAAAACCTTGAAAAATTCCTGGAAAACAGATTTCCCACTAAAAGAAACTATGAAGATGAACAATAATCAGAACGAAGATTCAGCAAGAACAGAAAGCTTAGCTGTAGAAAGTTTAGCTGCTAGGATTTATGGAGCTGGGGAATGAAAAGGATGGGAATGATCTGAGGAATACCAGGAAAATTTACCGGGAGCTGCTGGAGAGTTTTATTGGACCTCCTGCTGGTGGTTTAGAGACCATCCAACAGGAGAAACAACCCCTAATAACTGGTGCAGCTAATCTCTAAAACTCTTTTGTTTCATGTATTTAGATTCAGGAATGATCAGAGGAGGTCAATCTGGTCGCCGGGAGCCACAGTTGTCCAGGATTCAGGGCTTTTCCTTGCTTGAACAATGACATCTGCTTTAAACGAACGGAGCTCCGTCAGAACTAAGGAGGAAAGCCAACCATCGGAGCTGAAACACACCTAAAAATCCCACCTGTCCAGGTACAACTAACAGGTACACACCTTGAGACGGGCTGATTCCCGTCACAGTCGGAGTTTCCTCCTTGGACCACCGGAAGCTGCAGTCTCCGGAGCAGTTGGAGGGAATGCCGTTGATGTAGACCTCCACCTGCAAAAAGCAGCACGGCTCGTCTGAAATGCTGGAGGTGTGTTAATCTGAGGCTGGAAGAGCCTAAAGTGTTAAAGCAATCAGACTCAAACAGTCTGAAGTCAGATGTTAAACACCAGAGGAGCTCCAGGTCGTACCTGTGGTTCCTCTTCCCAAACTCGGAAAAAGTCTCCCGTCAGGCCTCGGATCAGCTGCCCACCCTTTGCCTTCTCCTGGACCACAAAGTTGACTTTATTCCCGACCACCGCCGAGTCGTCGACCTGTTGGGGAAAGAGAATCATCTTGTTTCTTCAGGAACTTTGAGCGTCGGTATCCTGCTCCAGCTCCATGTTTTATCCTGAGTCCGATCTTCTCACCTTCATCAGAGGCTGGGCTCCAGGCTTCGTCAGCCAGGTGACCCTCCACTTGGGAAGCCTGCAGGTCCCCAGATCCTCCACCTTCACCCGGCCCATCTCTGGGATTCCCTCCAGGGCGTACTTCAGGTCCTCCTCGCCGATGTCCACAGACAGACCTGAGAGACGCAGGAGAGAGGAGCTGAGAAAGGATATGATCAGTTTACATGTTGTTTACATCGTGTTCCTCACTAGAACCAGGAAAGTAGAGCACATCACCCCAGTTCTAAAGTCCTTACACTGGCTCCCTGTAGCTCAGAGAATAGACGAGTAAATACTTTTACTAGTTTATAAATCATTACATGGCTTAGCACCAAAGTATGTTGAAGATCTGCTGAGTTCTTTTAAATCAAAGCTAAAATCTGTTCAGAGCCGATCAATAATCACTGGAACATGTTTGGTTCTGGTCTGGATGAGAGCTTTTCACCATTTCTCTTTATTTTGCCACCATAATGTTTATTGTGTTTTTATCACGTGAAACTCTCTGAGCCGCCTTGTTGCTGAGATGTTCTATACTAATAAACTGGACTTGCATCTGTTCTGGAGAACCAGATGTGCTAAATGATTAAAGTGTTGCTGCTGTGGCGCCGATCCGGCCGCTGTCATCAGGTTGACTCACACTTCCTGTTCTGCCTGACTACCAAACATGGTGACAGGAAGAAGTTTCTGTAGGAATGAAGCTGTGATCTGGAAACCTTCCAAGCGTGTCATCAGCTCCAGCAGGGACGGATAATGAGAAAACGAGGCGATTCCTTTCAGTCTACCTTCAGCCCGGCCGCCGTAGATCTCCACATCAAACGAGCCGTTCAGAGGGGGCGTGGCTCTGTGTGGGCGGGTCACGGTGACAGCGGCACCTCCGTTAACGAACCGAGCGGTGTCATCGCTGCCGTTGGACATCTTGAGACAGACAGAGAAGAAAAAAATGGTTTAATTGACACACAGTGGAGATTCAAAGAGGCGGAAGGTTGGACACATCTGGAGGGTCGGGACAGAGTGACAAACTAACCAGAACTCTTCTTCTCTGTGGACCTCAGTGAAATCCTGGAGAAATAAGATCTACCTGCATGAAGCTGATCTCCATCAGAGGGAAGTCGAAGGCACAGTCCAGCGGCGTGGCGACGACTTCATATGTGATCTGAGAAGCAGCCGGTCGGTGCTTTGTGACAGAGAACGTTTCGATGGACTTCCCAGAGCCTTCAAAGGGAGGAGGTCTTCTTCTGAGGAGAACGGCTGAGGAGACAATCAGGAAGTTGGTCGCCTCACAAAGTTCCTCAGTGAAGACCAGAGCTCATCATAAAAGCAGGATTGTGTTTAAAGTGCACCGTTCTCGTCCAGCGTGGTCGCAGTCTTCCCGATGTGAACCGCATCTACGTAGTAATCTGCACCGGAGCCGTCTGCGTAGAGAAGAAGCTCCTGCAGGCGGTACCTGCTGCCGATGAAGGCGGTCTGCACAGCGCTCTGAAGGTCCACGCATTTATACCTCCATCTGAGAAGAAAAAATCAGACATCAGAGCGTTTCACCAGAGTGATCACAGCTTCCCCTCAGGGTTTCATTACTTGTCCTCGCTGTTGAACAAAGTGCTGATCCTGGTGGTCTCTGTCCGGGTCTGACCACTGCTGTCGCTGTAGGTGAACTTCATCCCCACCTCATCCCTCAGCTGTCCTCTGTACGCGAAGCAGAGCTGGATGGAGGAAAGGTTCATGATACCAGGAGGAGCTCAGGTTTATCTCCAGGACGCTTCTAAGGAGCCAGAATACGTTTCCATCCATCTACGAACGACAGTGTGTCTTACCATGGGGTGCTGGTCCAAGGACACCGGTCCATACTGTCCTCCGGACTCTTTAGTGAAGGTTTCCCTGAAGAGAGCGTCGGCGTTCTTCAGCGAGCGGAACCCGCAGAACCCAGAGTGGCTCTCGGGAGTCCCGCTCTGAGAGCCGGTGAACTGTGGAGGTCAGAGGACAGTCAGGACGTCCCTGTCTCACTCACCCGTCCACTCCCCTTTGTCCACACTGACCTCAGCGTTTTCAAAGTCGTTGAAGTACTTCACGTTGGTGCCCTGAGTGGTCAGAAGCTCAGCAGGACAATCCGCCTTCATCAGGTCCTCCAGAACCGACTGGACCTGTTCAGAGACACAACCTCAGCGTCTCACAGGAGCTCAAGAGAAAACATGGAGACCGGATCAGAGCCGAGGACCATTACAGACCTCGGACGCAGACGCGTTGAAGGCCACGGGCGCTGTGGGAACTCCGCCCCAACACAGAGTGAAGGTCGCCATGCTGCTTCGACCTTTGGTGACCTCAGAAACAGAGATGTTGGTGTCTGAGCTGAAAACCTCAAAGTCAAGAGGTGCTAAGTCGCCTGGGAGAAGAGAGGAGGAAGGTTTCAGCCATTAATCCCAGCTTGGCTGCTTGAAGCCTTTCAGCCTTAACCTAAAGCTGTCAGATCAGTGGAAAAGATGCTACAGGAACATAATTCAGACGTCTACTTTCAGGGCCTAAACCTTTGGGACCTTCTGTCAGTGAGTGTGTCCTCCCACCTCTGTCAGAGCTGAAGGTGACGGTGTAGTGAGACCCCTGACCATCCTCCTGCTTGGTGACCTGAACCGTGTCGGGTTTGATGGACCACAGGTTGTTCAAGGCCGCCTCCAGCTCCTCTGCTGAGACGCTCACAGGGATTCGTCCTGCAGGAGACAAACAAACACCAGACCTTCTTCACTGAAGCAGACCAGCATGTGGAGACGGCGCCGGCCGTAGAGGAACGTGGACGTTACCGGTTTGGGCGCTTCCGTAGCTCAGGGCAAAGAAGGTGCTTCCACAGAGATGACTGGCACAGCCGCTGCTGACGCTGACTTTCTGCACCTCGCTGACCGCTGCGACCTCGGAGGGCCAGGGGTCAAAGGTGAGCACCTGAGGGACGGGGGAAAGGAGACAGATGAAGGAAAGAGCCAAACGGGGGGCAGTTCCTGGAGCCTCCAGCAGGCGGAGCAGAGCGTGAAGGTCAGAAGAGGTTCCTCAGACATGCATGTTCAGGATGGACCTTTACTCTGTGCTTTCACTGGAGGCTCCAGATGTTCCAGATCCTTTTACATCCTGATCTCTGGTCTGACTCTGACCGCTCCTTCTGGGTCAGAACCGGCCCAACATGAACTGTTTTATTATAACTGTTAGAATGACTATAAAACTACACACACTTGAATGTTTGTTACATTCAGCAGTAGGGATGAAAGAAAATATCGATACGCCAATATATATCGAGATATTTTTTGTCACGATATATCGGCATATAAATAAAAGCAATTTATCGATTTTTTGAATGGAGCCATTAATAATGACAGTAATTCATGTAGTAAAATTAAAGTATAACTGGTAGTTTTGTGGCTGTTTTCACCTTCTTGGTTCAGTGGATCAACTAGATCTAGTAATAAAACTGGATGTGTTAAAGTATGAAACAGGTTGGAGTGTTTAGAATGATGGGGCAGTTTTCCTATAGTTAAATTCATTTTTAAAAAATCACAATATAAAGTCTAACTCATAGTATCACAATATATCGTATCGTCCCCCCGTATCGTGATGCATATTGTATTTTCCTTACCGACACACATCCCTATTCAGAAGCGTTTTTAAGTTCCCTAAAATTCCCTGTTTGGAAACTGGGAGCAAATTTAAATGAGGCCCGTTGCTGATGAGCGGTTCTGATCCGTTACCTGCTGCTCATCAAACGCTTCATATTCAGCAACGATGTTCTGGATCTCGTTGACTGCATCATCCGACTGGTCGGCTGTGAAGGAGCTGTCCTCCTGGAACAAGGCGATGTTGAGGTTAGCCAGGCCGTGATATTCCTGCTGCAGAAGCTCCAGGTAGTATCTGGAGAAGGAAAAGCATTTCATGGAGACGAAGAAACGAGTTGTCGTGAAATGAAGCCATGAAGTCATGCTCACGGTTTTCCTTTCTCCAGATAAAGCACTTTGGATTTTTGGGATTCCAGCTGAAAGTAGTTCCCAACATATGTTGGCTGAAAAGCCACTTTGACCTGGAAATAAAAACATGTGGGAACGTCAAAGCAGGAAGAAAAGGTGGTGATGCTGCAGAACATCAGGAATCATCAGCAGCTCTTACCTTGTCTTCTGGCCGGCTGGAGTTGCTCAGGTACAGATCACACTTGTCATCACAGTGCAGGTAGATGTTGAAGTTTGAGCTGACCGTCGGCACGAGGAAGCCTCTGGTCCGAGTGGCAAACAGGTCGTATTCCCCAGGGAAGGAGTACGGCAGCGAGTCGATCCACTGGGACCAGTAACCCGTCGTGTTCTGGTTGTAGCTCCAGATCTCATCCAGGGAACGTGGACGTTTGTCACTCCACACTTCCATCTTCAGGCCCCGCCCACCTGGAAGCACATGGGACAGCTTTAAATTTGAGTTATAGTCCGTCTAAATCCCTGTTAGTGAAGTATTCAGGAATACGGTCAGAGGCCCAGATCTTTCACAAAAAAAGAGACCAGATTCCAACAAAGACATTTTGGGAGAAAAGTATCAGGTATACGGCTGTGATTTGCCTCAACTTCCACAGGTAACGACCACATCCTCATCTCCTCCTGTGGTCAGCCACGGTGTCCCTCAGGGTCCTGCTTTCGATCCAATTCTCTTTTCCTTGTAAAGGCTCCCTTCAGGCAATATTATGAGAAAACCTGATGTCTGCTTCAGTGGTTACGCTGAGGATACCCAGCTGTACCACCGATCACCTACTCAGGCTACAGGTGTGTGGAGGATAAAGACCTGGATGAATCATCTAAAATTCAGGTAAAACTGAAGTAATCTTGATCCAAAACTCACCTCATTGGTCTCAGACCTGACATCACACATCAAGGAAACAAAGGTAAAATCTCTCGGAGGAATATTACTTCCCCAAATGATTACTGCAAAGCTATCCTAGCTGGGTGCCCAAAGAAATCCTTCAAAATGTTTCAGTTACTCTAAAATGCAGCAGGCAGGTTCTGACAGGTCCGTCTATGAGCATCACCTTCCCTCTGTGTTTGCCTCTCTCTGGCTGCTAAAACCCTCTGTAGCCTCGCTCCATCCGACACACAACAGCTCATTACTCCAAACCGCCCATTGAGAACCCTTCGCTCGAGGTAGGCCCAGCGCCAGGGTCCGGACCCGACCCGCCCATTCAGGTACCGGGCCCGCCCAAAACAGATAACACCACACAATGTATTGGCCCAAGACAACCAGCAGAGGGAGCTGTAGCCTATTATTTGGGATGGAGGCAGTAAAGAAGATATTTTGATACGGTTGACTGTCCAAATGGTCATTAGAGTTTGGCTTAATAAAAACAAGAGCAAAGCTAGCACAAGTAGGGGCGATGCTAATACATCAGTCTTAGGGAGGCATTGTGGTCCACACTCCATACCAGTAGGTGGCGGTAATGCGCCAATTTGCTGTTTGCCAGCCGACAATAAACACCACAAAAAGAAGGCCGCTGCTGCGCTAATATGAGCATGCTAACAGCAGTTATGATGAAAGCTTTGTAAGAAAAACAAAAGGGAATTACAAAGGTTTTCAGCAGCAGATTATGTGGATTATGTTGTCAGACTAGCTATTTTACTGATTGCCCCAGTTTTTCAATAATATTTTCTTCTTCACTAAGGAAATTCACAAGTTTTCAACTTGCAAAAGCAGTCAAATTAGAGCAACATTCACACTAGTCTTTCCATTTTGTGTGTTACACAGAGGACCCAAATATTCTCAGAAAGCTCACTTTTGTACACTGGTAAACTTTTTTGACTGACAATGAATTTATTGTAAGTACTTCTGTGTACAACAAATACAATTTAGTATGTTTTAATTTAAATTGTACATTAATGAAACTTGGAGGTTGCCGCCTATTAAGCCCCATTGAGGGTTTTTCGTAGTCTTCCATCACATTTTCTTCACATTTGTAACTTTGCTGGGAAGTCAAATAAATCAATAAAACTGTTATGTTAGAGTTTGGTCCCTTAGTGTTAGCTCTGGATCTCAGTCTCCTGATTTGTGATTGTATGATTTTTAAACTATCCTCTCTTCACCTGCCGCCTGTAGTGATGAAATGGAGAAATGACGCTCCGTGAATCTACGAGGCTTTCTAACACATTGCTTCACTAAATGGTTCACTACTCGAGGCCTCACTTAAATGGTTCAAAGTACTGCCATCTGCTGTATGATTACATGTATTACAGGCTATGCCATATACTGTAGCCCAATGGGAATGGATAAGTAATGCTCTATAATGGCGAACCATGCTGGATGTATTGTTGCTGTATGTCAGCTCCTTATCACACACCAAGCACTTCACCTTTATTATGAAAGATATAATATTAATATACAATACAAAAGCTGTTATCAGTGCTAGCTTATTGAAGTGCGAGTATGCTAGCAGGCTAACCACGATTGTTTCTCCTTTGTGGACATTTCAAATAAGAACAGAAGATTTTTCAGAAGCGTTGTAAAATGGAGCTACAAGTTACCGTCGCTGAAAACATAATATTTACGGTTGCTATTGTTTGGTAAAATATCACGGCGGCAAATGAAAACCACATCTCTGTAATAACCAAACATCTGCTAAAAACATGACCCCAAACAAGCAGATCAAAATGTTGATGTGGAGCTATAGTGTATCCTTTCATTTATTCACACTATCACACCTTATTATGAGCGATCAACTCTAAATATTCCCAATCTGGGGAAGACTTCCTTTTTCCTGCAGGCTCCATCTGTAAAATGGATTGTTGGTGTATAAACTTAGATTATGTGACTGCAGAATAAAGTGGTCAGACCAAACAGGAGTGCATCATTTACAGTAAACGCAAACGAACACCCAGAGTTTTACCAGACTACCAAGTATAAAAGAAAATAGAGCCAAGAGCCTCAGAAGGCTTAACTAACTGACTGACTCACTACAAACATCGACAGCACCACAGTGCACCTCTGAGGAAGTGGCACGCTGAACGAACCAATGACGTCACCCGTACACTCTTGACGCACGCTTCGAATCGCGGCTCCATTCGACACGCCCACTTTTGCCTCGGAGCCTCGATTCATATCTCCTGTTCTGCCTGCATCCAACCACTAATCATGACAGCTCAGAAATGTTTGGTTCACATTCATGTTTTAAAAGTGTTGCATCAATGAACTGAATTCTATGTGGAATATAAAACTCCCACTTTGTATTGATTTTAATGAATAAACTCTTGCTGCTGCTGGAATGTTGTCTAAGAAGTAGCTGAAAACATTGCAAGAGGAGAAACCCAACTTGTGTTCAGCTGCTGAAATAAATCACCGGATACCTTCTGAGGGTTTTGAGGCGCTGGAGGCTGGAAGTGAGAAGTTCAGGGTATTTTTAGGAACCAGCTTTCAGACTGAACGATCACATGAATGTGGTAACACCCTGACTCTGGTTCTGGTTCCGGTTCTGAGATGACAGGAAGAACAAAGAATCATCTGCACCTGCGAGGCGATGAGGGCAGCGCTGTAACCGGATCTAAACCGTTTGAGTCGATGTTCTGAACAATCTGCACAAACGGGAAGGTTTATCTGTGAGGAACATGAGATCAGCCTCCAGGAGAAATGCTTTATATCTGCTCACTTTTTATCTAAAGTTGTTTTGGACGAGTTCAGATTGTTGATTCCTGCTGCTCCTCAGGTGTCCAGCAGATACCAGATATCTGATTGAATCCCCAGAAAACCGAAGGATGATTCAAGTTTCATCACGTTTGACCCTCTGAGGATCAGTGTTATAGCTAACACACCTGAGTGATCCACCTGGGCCAATCAGGGAGCAGCTCCTCAGGTGAACAAATTGTTTTTGTATTTTTAGAAATGTAAAACTATGAGATATGTGCGTGACTCTGCTGCTGCTGAAGCTCCTCTATGGATCTGGTTCTTCCTCTCTGACTGACAGCAGATCAGCTCCTCCGGTCCATCAAAGCCCAGCGAGGCGTGAAGATCTGACAACGCTTTGATGGCAGATTAAATTCCTGCAGCGGTCACACTGACTGATATCAGTCTGACTCACCTGGGTGGAGCATCCTGTCCTCGTCCGTCTGCGGTTCAGCCGTCCTGCAGGTGATTCTGTCGTCGGCGACAGTCTGGACCTCACAGGGCCGGCCTGCAGGGAGAAATCACAGTTAGAGTTACTCGATCTGAGGAGAAACATTAAACATGGAGGTCCTTCTGGTGATGAAACCATCAAGGAGCTGTTGATGATGATGATTACTATGCTGGTAGGGGTCAGGGGGCCTGGTGGGGGTCAGGGGGCCTGGTGGGGGTCAGGGGGCCCGGTGGAGGTCAGGAGGGCCCGGTGGGGGTCAGGGGGACCCGGTGGAGGTCAGGAGGCCCGGTGGGGGTCAGGAGGGCCTGGTGGGGGTCAGGAGGGCCTGGTGGGGGTCAGGAGGCCCGGTGGAGGTCAGGGGGCCAGGTGGAGGTCAGGAGGGCCCGGTGGAGGTCAGGGGGCCCAGTGGGGGTCAGGGGGCCCAGTGGGGGTCAGGGGGCCCAGTAGGGGTCAGGAGGACCCGGTGGAGGTCAGGGGGCCAGGTGGGGGTCAGGGGGCCCGGTGGGGGTCAGGGGGCCCAGTAGGGGTCAGGAGGACCCGGTGGAGGTCAGGGGGCCAGGTGGGGGTCAGGGGGCCCGGTGGGGCTGACTGTACGGCAGCCTCAGATCTGTTAATCTGCCCCAGGGCAGCTGTGGCTACAAACTAGCTCCCCACCATCAGCGGGTGAATGTGAACTGCTTTGGAGCCCACTGACTTGATCTACAGATACAGACTATTTCCAGTGAGTTGGTTAATATTTTCAGTTTGGGTCTATCCAGGCTTTACCCCGCCCACCTCTGACCCACGCACCAGAACCAACCCTCAGCCCTTCCCTGGACCGCTTCATGAATCTTTTAAAAATAAATTTTCATTTTTCCTTATGCAGCTTCTTTCTGGGTCAGATCGCTTTATATTTCACTTTATTCACCACTAGATGAAGCAATTCCCTCCAATTATTAAGTTTGGTCAAATTAACTAAACATTTTCACATCCATCCATCCGGAAGAAACTAATTGATTTCTGACATTTTTTAAAGTTTGTTTTTAAATTTCTGACTGTTGTAGGTCAAACATTTTTGGTGACTGCATATTTTAGATTGTCTGCCACATTGTCATTCACCAAATGTTCCTTTTAAGATCAGAAACATGCAGCAGCAGCCAGCAGCGCGTTAACTGAAGCTCGACCTGCTTGGTCACCGTCTCCACGGTCTGCTGAGACACAACAGATTATTTCCTTTCATCTGTGACACTTTTCTTTGTCTGAAGTCACCGTGCATTATGATGTGTTCAAAGGATTATCTCCACTGAATGACTTTAAGACAGACGGCTTTCATCTGACCGTGCTGAACATTTTGTTTCAGGTAAACAGGTTCCGACAGCCTTCTGAAAGTTTCCACTCTGATGGTCCCGTTTACCTCCAACAACAACCCTGGCGGGTACATCGGTCTGGTCGAAGAAGCGTCCGTGGATCGTCAGCAGGGTTCCCCCCAGGATGCTGCCCTTCGACGGAGAGACTCCGGTCACCTCTGAGCACAACACAGAGTTCGGTTCACACAGGCTGCAGAGGAGAAGGCTCTGAAATGTGACACTTTTCTGTCTAACGTACCTGCAAACGTTTGGAACATGGAGAGTTTGGACAGAGATGAAACCCAGAACAGGTTCTTCTCTGGTAAACTCCTGAAAATCACCAAGAACATAAGGGAAGGATTAAAAAGTGACACACATGGAAGGGAGTCTATAGTACTTGTCCACAGAAGGCACAACTGGGTCGAGTTATTATTGAATCTGCTGCCGATTCCATGGAGGAAAATGTTTGCTTCCTAACTACGGCTGCATGTTTTAGATGATTCTTTATTTGGATCAGAACATAAAACATCGATCAGGTCTGGATGTTGCTGCTGGAAGTCATGTGGAGGTTCTTTATGGGATGTATCCGGGAGCGAGAGCTTGGTTGCGCCTTGGGTTGGGTTCATGGTTCTGGGAGGGTCAACCTAACTGGGTGGACTGGGGCAGCAATGCTGGACCCGTCCAGAGATAAAACCTTTCCACTAACCAATCAGAGCTTGTTCCAACCTTCATCCACGGCCCTGAGGGACGGGTTCATACATCAGAAGGTTATAGCCAAGATAGTTCAGGTTCTACACACCTTCCTGGGAAGGTTTCTGCGATGTGTCAGAGCAGAACCAGGAAGATCTAAAACGATATCGGATTTGGGAATGCTGTGGATCTCCTTCTAGAGGAAACCAGGAAGGAGAGCTCGGCTGAAGCTGCAGCTTACATCCAGAGGTTCTGATGGTGAAAAATCCTCCTGTAATTCCTGCATTCAGTAGCTGAGCCTTACCTTCCATAGTCACCGTCCAGGATGTAGCTCATGTTGTGATGACCTGTGGGACACAAAGCGTCTGCTGAGCCGCTCCGTCTCTTTAAAGGAGAAAGACGAGTGGTCAGCGCGGCGTCTTACTTACCCACGTACGTCCCCGTCGTCCTGCAGCTCATGTAGCCCCAGTTGGAGGTCTCAGAGTCCAGCTGCAGGTTGTACCTTCACACAGAGACACCAGAGAGCTCAACCTGCTGTTTGCTCAACGATCCGGTCACACATGAGAGAACGGCTGGACCACTTACAGCTCGTCTGAGTTGGGCTTCAGCAGCTCACAGGGCATCCCTCCCATGTAGGATCTGTAGGTAAACGCATCACAAGCATTCAAAGGTTTTTCTCCTCATATTTCATAAACATCTGAGCAACAGGAGGTCAGTGTGGACGACCACAAGGGCCACAAGTCAATGCATTAAATAAATATTTATAACTGGAAATACAATAAATTATCACATTTATCCTTAAATATTTAAAAATGTTTGACCAATGTATTAAATACATTAATAATGTGTGACAATTTGAATAAAATTATAAACTTAAACATTAAATGAAGAAACTAAATGCATTTGATCAAAGTTCAATTATTTAATAATTTGTTCAATAATTAAATGTGAAAACAATTTAAATCAGTGTTCATTATATTTTAAAATAATAAATGATGATTTTATTTAATATTTTTATAGTCTTGTGTTGCAGCACATTTTACATTTATCTGTCAGTGTCACTCATCAGACCCAGTGGGCGGGGCTAACAAAAAACAATTGGTCTGCAGTTAACCAATCAGATAAGAGATGTTAGATCCATTAATGCTTTCTCTCCTTCCTATTCTGTATTCTGACAGATTTTAGCTCCTCCCACTTTCCATGTGGGAGCACATATCCGGAACCAGAACCTCTGGGTTGACCCACTGAGGGTTCACGGCTCCACTCAACAGAACCTCCGGGTCAGAACCAACAAACCGACGGACCCATTAAAAAGTCTTAATAATTAATTATTATTGTGATGAATTGCTTTCCAGGGAACTTAATTGTAGTTTTGGTAGAACATATTTATTTCTACTAATGTAAACAGTATGAGGAGCCTTGTAAAGGTATTCATAGCCACTGAACTGTTGTCCCTGTCATTCCAGCCACATACTTTTATATTTTTATGAGCAAAACTTTGTACGGGAAGGTCAATAACTTTCTCCAGATTAAAATCTGAAAAGTGTGGCTTACATTAATATTTATTCCACTTCTACTTTTAGGGATTATTTCTATTATTTGCTGTTACGGTGCCCCCCAGAGGTAACCCGGTGGGCTGCTTCTCTTCACTACTTTTATTATTTTCTTTGTTTTGGAACAAGCTTTGAAAAGTTAGGAGGTTAGATATTTTTATGGGAGAAATGTTAAAAGGATGGTCATTTCTGATTTTGAGGAGATGACCTCTGTTTGATGGTAAATGATATATGAAATGAATCTGCAGACCTGAGAAATCTGACGTCGAGGCCACTGGAGGTCAGGTCTGTGTTGCTTCCGTAGACGTCGGAGTAGATCCGTCCTCGGATGGTGACCAGGGTCCCTGCAGGACAGTTCAGATTCATTCATTTACCACCAGGAGGTTCTACTGGACCCAGTTAGATCCCAGCAGGCGGTTCGGGCGGTACCTGGGAGGCCGGTGAGCGGACTCAGGGAGTAGATGGTTGGAGTGCGCCACCAGCGGGTCTGAAGGACGGTTTGAGAGAGATAAAAACCAGCACAGGGAGATAAAACCAGCAGAAGCAGTGAACTGGGTTAACTGGGGAGACGTACGTAGAGGCTGCAGTGGTACGGTTTGTAGTGGCCGTTGCAGATGTTGGAGTCAGGAATAGGAACCCCATCCACGCTGATATGGACCACATACTGGTCCTCAGGCATCGCTCTGTCATGGAGAACCAGTCGTTACATTGTGGACGTGACATGTGACCCCGCCCCCCCAGGTGTGTTAGCGTACCTGGTGTAACACAGGATCTGGTTTCCGTGGGTGGAGTCTCGCTCCACGTCGCACGGCACCGACAGCGTGTCCGACACCAGGGTCACCCGGTTCCCAAACTGCTCGTCTTCAGGATTCAGCTGGAACTGGCGCTCCTGGGCAAAACCTGGGAAACGAGACCAGAACCTTCATATGGACTCCATGTCTTCATGAGAGCACAATGACATGTTTAACACCAGTGGCTGCAATAAATGCCTCCTAACGGCAAAACTAGTTAATCTGCAACCCCAGAAACAGATGGACACTCAGGTTCTGATCCGCCTCCTCAGTAAAGGCCCGTTTCCCTGTTTCTACAGCATCCAGAACACATTGCTCTCTGCTGTGGTCAGAGATAAATGACTGGATTATAATGATCTGTGACACGACTGATTTTACAGCATTTTTTGTGTTAAGTCAAGAATAGATGAGATGCATCAATCATTCCACTGAATTCTTCCTCCCAGAACAAACAAGTCGATGATGATGGTGAACCTCCGGTTCCCTCTGCTCCCTCCACACGGGGCCGTCTGACTGCTTTAGATGGTTTAGACTCAAACTTTGGGTCAAAATTGTGGTTAAAGAAACTAAAATCACAAAAATTGTCGTGTGATTTATTTTACCTGCTCAACAACAAACCAAGGATGCAATATTTTCCTGAAACCAACAGTCGGGTTTCGTAGGAAAGGAAATCTGTTCGCTGCACATTTTCCTGATTCAAAGGAAACAGAAACATCTCTGGTTTGTTCTGAGCTATTAGAAGCGGATCTGGGTCAACCTTTCCTGTATTTAGTTCCAGTGTCTTAATTAAAACAGATCTTAGCGCAGCGACGTCTGCAGCTGCTGAGTAAAAGTTTCTGGGTAGTCGTGGTTCTGTTTACAAGGCAACCAGCCCAGTTATTAAAATATGCACATGTTCTCACTGTAACTTCACTTGTTAGCAATAATTTCCCCCCTAATTTAGAATAAAAAGTGTTTGGACACCAGCTGGTTTCCACAGATCATCAGTAATATGTCTGGTTTATAGAAGATGAAGGTGGCCTGATGCTCCTACCGTCTCCAGAGATGGTGAGTCTCGTTGCTCCTCCAGTGCTTCCAGTGTGAGGAGAGACCCAGCTAACCCGCTGAGCACCTGAGAAACAGCATCAAGCAACAAATCAACTGAGCCCAGACAGACAGGAATACTCATTCCAGGTTTCCTGTTCCTTACGGCAGCAGCAGCAGCAGAGAGCGATGAGGAGCGCCGCCGGCCTCCACAAGGACTCCATCCTGGAGAATTCCCAGATTTACCTGCGGCTCCACCTGCAATGACTGAAAACAATAACCCCTCACCCCCTTTAGATCTGCTTCAGTTTGTCACTTTCAAAGCTAGAATGATCATCCAAAGTGTGGAAGAATAAAACGTGAAGCGGAATGATGAGCGACCATCTGCAAGGAGCTGTGAACATCCAGGAGAAATTCCCTGGATCTCAGCGTCAAATGAGCCGGACTCACCTGAAAGTAGAGCTGAGCTGTTCAGACAGAAACAAACGCAGCGTCTGCATCCAGGCAGGTGAGCCGACTCTTTATACAGTGCTGAAGGCTCCGCCTCTCACCTGGGAGTGGGAGGAGTCTGTGCTGGTCCCAGCCAGGTAAGCCCGCCTGCAGGTGACCTTGGAAAGCAAACCTGTAGAAGGTGTCAGAGTGAAACGTGCTGCAGGGAAGGGAAGCAGAGTCCCAGCAGATGGTGATCCGTCAGACCTGGAGGGAAGATCGGGAAAACCTTGAAAGTCCCATGATGCATTGTGTCCATTTCAAAGAGATTATCATTCATGATTATTTATTCTCATATAATATAGAATATGAGAAAGTCATTTTGGCTCAAATTTTTTATTTCTTCTATTTCAAATTAGTACAAGGACTCCTTTTTAGCCATTCAAAATAAAAGTAAATGATAAGTTAAAATAGAGGAAACAGTGTTATGATGAACTCAGGGACAAGCTGGTAACGACCAATCAGAACGCTTCAATCTGCATATCATTTGGTCCCATGATGAAGGATGTAAACTTACAGGAGTCAGTCTGCTTAGAGCAGCCACCAGGGGGCATCAGATGTGTCATCGGGCAGTAACCGAAGCGTCTGACAGTCAGAACAGCGACTGAAGGTCAGAGGTCGCCGATCTCTGGCTGCCCTCTCCAGGGACCTGAACTAGTCAGATGTTTACTGCAGAAGGACTTGATTTGGTTCTTTGGGATGAAGATGTCGGCTACCTGAAAAGGTTCTGGGAGGTTTTTATGATCACGCCACCAGGTGGTGAAAACAGGGAACTGCCACCATGCTCCAACATGGAGGACGTCCAGGTCAACAACTTCTACCACCTCCTGCTGACCCATAAACCCTGTGACCCGGCAGCCTTGTTATGGGTTTGGACTGAATCAGAACCGGAGAGAAACCCGGATCAGATCCAGTTCTCATGGGTTTTTATTAGTTTTTCCTTCTTATTTCTCAATATTCTGCTCTCCTCTCATGGTTTCTAACAGCTGCTCGCTGCTGTAATATTTACACAATAATGTTGAGCTGGTCAACTTCTGCACAATTCTTCAATCTGTCGTTCTTCACTGGCTGAATTTACAGTGACAGGTTCTGCAGCCTGGATGGTTAAACATTTTATATCTATAATCAGAAATCATTTATTCCTGCAGTTATGGACGCATCAACAACGAACGATCGGCTGAAATGAAAGATGTGATGAAACTGAAGCAGCATTTTCTGTTTGTCAGAAACAGGGAGGAGAACAATGGGGCGCCGTTTGTAGAGTTACACAGTCAAAAGTTAACAGCAATAATTTGGGTTATTTACTGTCATGGGAGAGAAATCATTATTTATTCATTTATTTAGCAAGCTAAATATTTAGTTTACAAATTATTCAATAAATATTAAATAATATACTAAATATTTATTCTACAAACTAAATATTTAGGTTTGAACTACACATTTAGCTAGTAAGCTACACAGGCTAGCCAAATATTCATAGATATATATACTGAGTATATATGTCAGTATATATATCTATGCTAAATATTTAGCTAGTAAGCTACACAGGCTAGCTAAATATTTAGTTTGGAAGCTAAATATTTAGCTAATAATTTACTTGCCCATAAGCTGAAGTGGACTACCAAAATAAAAGAGAGGTCTTAGAACCTCTATATGATCTGCTGGGGACATCGTTTATTTCCTCCCAACATTTCAGTTTAAAACGTAGCATGAGCCGTTTTATCCATAGACATTATCTTTATATATGTCTATGTTTTTATCGGCTATACAGACGTTTCCTGATGAATTTACTGCAGCAGTTTATATAGAGGTTTGTGGCTTTTATTTCGATAGTCAACTTCCGCTTCTCGGCAAGTGAATTTTTGATATTAGTTAAGTATTAGCTCTGAGTTAAATATTTACTTCGAAGCTATATATTTGGTTTGAAACTGTGACTTTTATAAATCAATAAATAACATGGACGCCTAATTACAAAAACTCTCTACTCCCACCACTGAACCCCAGTTCTTCATCAACCGCATTGGTTTCCCATAACTCTGAGAATCATTTTTAAAATAATCCTTTTTACTTTGAAGTTTATTCATCATCTTGCCCCACCACAGCATTAAGCCTAGTTTATATTTCTATCTAGGATTTTAGTTGCTCTGGTCCCAAACTTTGAAACTCGCTTCACCTGAACTCACTTCAAAACACTTTTAAAACTAATTTTAATAATCAAATATCCACTCTTAGTCTGTTTTTAATTGTTTTGGTGGTTTGTTTGCTTTATTTTTATTGCGCTCTTCCTCTGTGCTTTTGTAAAGTGTCCTTGTGTGTCCTGAACGCCGCTACAGATAAATAATAATTATGATTAAATATGGCTTTGAAATATTTAATATGTTAAATATTTATCTGATGACAGGCTAAACAACCCAAATTATTCCTGTTAATTTGTGACTGTCTAACGGCTCCAGTAAGGAACCTGACTCTCGCTCTGACCCAGAGAACCAGTGAGCGGTACCGGTACCATCAGAGGTTCTGCTCTCCCTGCAGGTCGTCTCGTTGAAGAAAGCAGCAGATTAAGTTTGGAGTTTAGATCAGGCTCCAGCAGCAGCGTAAAGACCAACTCTGCTGTACTGTGTGAAGACAACACACACACCCTGGCCATGCAGCTTAATGAGGGACTTAGAGAATAAATACCCCGTCTGGGTGATTGTGAAGGCTGGACAATCAGCAGAGAATGTCTTTCAGGCGACTGGAGGAACAACGGCAGACATGCCGTCCAGCAGGTTCAGTGAGAACATCAGAACAACATCCTCCTGTCATGGAGGTGACTCTGCAGAAAACAGCAGAGCGATGCAGAACCTGCTGCAGCCTCATCTTCTGCAGATGTTTCCACTCTCATCCATCCATCTTCTTCTGTCATCAGAGGTCAACTCTGGTTCTTCTCCTCCTGGTGGGACAGACCCAGAACCACCTCAGCTGATTCTTCTCCCTCTGGACGATGGAGCTCCTCTCCAGACGAAGCACCTTGTTCCAGTCCTGATCCAGATCTCAGCACCGTCTGTGAGATCCTGGATGCAGCAGTAGATGAAGAACATCAGCATCCAGCTCTGCTCCTTCTTGATCAAGGTCCACATCACTGCAGACTGGGCTCTGATCCATCTGTCATCTCCTGCTCCATCCCACCTTCACCAGGAACACCAGGAACCTGGAGCTGCTCTGACTGAGGCTCCACCAGCAGGGGGCGTTCCACGTCTCTTCGCTGGAGAACCAGGAGGTCAGACTGAGAAGAGTTGACCCCCAGAAGGGATGAAGATGTTTCCTCAGCTTCATCTCAGGCTGCAGGGTGAGGATCCTTGGATCAGCAGATGTTCGTCCATCCTGAGGGACCTTCAGATCTTCTGTGGGGGGTTGAAGGTTCAGGGTTGGAATGAGAGGGAGATTATTCCACTTATTTTTATTGAACTTTATGTAAAAGTCTGAATATATCAAAGATATGAAAGTTTTCACCCCCAGCCTGTTATTTCTACCTGCTTTGAGGGGATGGGGCTCCTATCTGCTCCTTCTCCTTCTGCACCAGAACCATAATCATCATTCTGATTGGTTCTACAGAAGCTCCTCATGGAGCAGGGATCCGTCTGGAGAACCTTCATCCAGAGAAGAAGCCTGATGTTCTCCTCTGGGATGGACCATCACCCAGTGGGAACATGGACCAGATGGATCGGTTCTCCAGATGTTTGCTGGAAGAGGAGCATCCAGGTGATGGTGGGAGGAGGAGGTATCATGGTCTGGGCCTGGATCATCTCCTCTGATGCAGAAACATCCAGCAGAGATTCTAGAGCAACATCTTCTTCTCCAGGGACCTCCATCATTTCCCACCAGGATGATGAAGAAGCACCACATTCCAGCTGCTGGGCGGACGGAGGCCCACCAGAGGAAGCTGGGGACCAGGAAGGGGACAGAGACGACCCCATGGAGACGCGTTTGGCAGCAGAGAGAAGAAACTGGAACGTTAGAGTAGAAGTATCGGCGTCTAATATGAGTGGAAGAAGAACGTCTCAGCTTCATGTAACAAAAGATCAAAAATGTGGATTTTCCAGATGTGAACTAATGAAGCTGAAGTTGGGTTCATGTGACCGAGTGATGAGTGAGACAGCGTCTGCATTCCTCAGGGACTCTCTGCGTCCTCAGCGTGACACTCAGACAATAACATTTCTGTCATAACTTCCACCTTTTTATTCTTGGAACATGTTTGTCATCATCAGGGCGTCACAGAGAAAGACGGCTCAGACAGTCCGGCTCCACACAACGCAGCAATTTATTGGTTTTCTTCCAAAACAGCAGCAAAACAAACTGGGACTGACCCCAAGAACAGGAAGTAAAAATCCCCATTCAGATTCAGTCACAACAAGAAGAAGAAGAACGATGCTCCAGGTTTTATTCACAGATCGACAGGGATTGGTTTTCACAGCGTGGCGTGTTGAACCAGGAACGCTCGGAGTCTCTGCAGGAGTTCTTTCTTCACGCTGTCCGGTACCAGCGCTGCAGGAGACACAAGCACAGAGGGATCAGATGCAACAACTCATCAACATCACAGCTGAATGTGTGTGTGTGTGGGGGGGGGGGGGGGCTCGTTAAGGAGCTCGTTAAGGTGTGGTCGGGGTGTCACACACAGCAGCTCCTGGCTTCACTCTGACACCGTTTCAGCGTGAAGAGCAGAAACATCATAGTGCCTCTAAAGTACGGGTCTCCAAATGGGCCAAAAACAGCCAGATCAAAAACACTGAGGTCCAGTTTGTTCCAAACAAAAACAATTTTCCTGCTGATTCATTTTTACCGACTCATCAAAAACAGAAAAATAAAATAATATTTAATGAAGCAAAGTAGAAAAGAATAAATTAGTAAAATGTGTGCCTTCATTAAATAACGTGCTTGTGAACTATTTTGCTGGAATGTTTCCTATCTAGAAAAACCCGGGCTGGATCTAGTTTAATGGAAGGGAGCCCAGCTCTGTGTCCCCCTGCATCAGCTCCAGTTTATCTGTGGTCAGGGGCCACACAAAATTAGTCCAAGGGCCAAAAAGGGCCCCCAGCCTCACTTTGGCCACCCCTGCTTTAAAATGACCAGATGAGATATTTTCTAACCAGAGACGATTTATTCCTATTTATTCTGAGTTCAGTGAAAACTGGAGAGAAACAAACTCCCAACTCCCAGTCATTGTGAAAAGTAAGTACACCCCTTTATTTGACTTTGTTTAACACACCAGTCAGGCATAAAATTATGACCACCAAACAGCTCTGCAGCTGTTTAAACAAAGCCCTGCTGACTGGAACCAAACCCAACTTCCCCTCAGAGACTTTCTGTACATCATATGATCACTTATTAACATCAGCATCTCATTGGGTCCAGAACCAGCTTCAGGTCTCCCTCTAACAGAACCCAACAGGTTGGATGTCTGGATTCTGACTGAGACCTCCATAATGTTCACATTATATCTAAAATATGGGATTTATCAATGAAATCATGTCTGAGGATCATCTTAGTGACGGTTCTAGCTCTAAATCTCAGCTATTCTCCTATTTGTCCGTTTCTTTGAATTACAACCAATCAGATTTCTTCATTTCCAAGAAATTTCTTCAGTTTAGTGTTTTTCTTACTGTTTATGAATTTAATAACCGTTAATAGATCTGAAGACGGTCTGTTCTGTTCAATCAAAGCAGAGATTTTATGGCTAAAATATGACTTTATGCTCATTTATTTATCGTTCAAACAGAAAAACAATAAAGAAGCACTTCTGATATTATTGGGGGGATTGCGGTATTACACACAGAGGCTGTGACGGGGGTAAGCCGTATTGTGTCATTTCCTGTTGTCACTGTTGCGCTCCCTGTAAGCTGTTTGGTGTTCAGACTCTCTTGAATTGATCTTATTTTCTCTGTGCTGAGGCCTTTCTAAGTTATTTTAACACACAAGCTACTAAAACACACGTTTTGTGGTGGTGTACTTTACGTTTTGGGAACTCCTCGTGTTTCACACAGTTTTTCTTTGGGTGGAAGGTCTCGCTAGCTCAGTTAGCTTAGCTTCATTGCGGCTATGGCTACTCTTCTTTCTCCTGTCTCTAACTCTTCTCTTCTCTCTTGCTCTCTGTGTCAGATGTTTAGTTACTTCCCTGCCTCCTTTAGTGATAATGGTAACTGTAATAAATGTAATATTTTTGTAGCTTTGGAGGCGAGGGTATCAGAATTAGAGGCACGGCTCCGCGCTGTTGAAAAACCAGCAGATAGCCGAAGCCCATTAGCCAGCGCTGAGCCAACAAGGATAGAACCCCCTAGCTGTCCTCTGGTAGAGCCCGCGCAGCCGGGACCTCAGGCGGCTGGGTGACGGTACGTAGGAAGCATAGTTCTAGGACCCAGCCCCCGGGCCACCACCAACCAGTCCACGTTTCTAACAGATTTTCCCCGCTCAGCGACACACCCGCTGAGAAGCCGACCCTGGTAATTGGCAGCTCCATAGTCAGAAACGTGGCATTAGAGACACCATTGACCATAGCCAAATGTTTGCCAGGGGCCAGAACGGGCGACATCAAATCCTACCTGAAACTGCTGGCTAAAGATAAGCGTGAATACAGTAAGATTGTTATTCACGCTGGCGGTAATGACACCCGGTTACGCCAATCGGAGGTCACTAAAATTAGTGTTGCTTCGGTGTGTAAGTTTGCCAAAACAATGTCCGACTCTGTAATCTTTTCTGGTCCCCTGCCTGATCGGACCAGTGACGACATGTTTAGCCGCATGCTGTCATTCCATCAATGGTTGTCTAGGTGGTGTCCTGCAAACGATGTGGGCTACATTGATAACTGGAGAACTTTTTGGGGAAAACCTGGTCTGATCCGGAGAGACGGCATCCATCCCACTTTGGATGGAGCAGCTCTTCTTTCTAGGAATATGGCCGAATTTATTAGTCCTCCAAAACACTGACAACCCAGGGTCCAGACCAGGAAGCAGAGTCGTAGTTTAACCCACCTCTCTGCTGCTTCTGTACTGTTACCCCCCCCATTACCCTATAGAAACAGTGTCTTGCCCGCGGCCAAAATTAAATGGATTAAAAGTTAAGCCAACAAAAGCAAATTATGGAAATCTCATAAAAATAAATACAACTTTGACTGAACAGAAAAATAAATCTATTAAATGTGGTTTATTAAACATAAGATCTCTCTCCTCAAAGACTTTGTTAGTAAATGACTTGATTTGTGATAATCACATTGATTTCCTTTGTCTCACAGAAACCTGGTTGCAGCAGGAGGATTATGTCAGTATAAATGAGTTAACTCCTTCCAGTCATTTAAATTTTCACATTCCTAGAAATACTGGGCGAGGAGGAGGAGTTGCAACCATTTTCCGTTCTGATTTACTAATTAGTCCCAGACCAATTGATAGCAACAGCTCTTTTGAACATCTAACCCTTAATTTTCCTCATCCAAGTTGCAAAACATTAAGACCATTTTTGTTTGTGGTTTTATAACGTCCACCAGGCCCTTACTCTCAATTCTTGGATCAGATCTCACATTTTTAATCTGATTCAGTATTAAATACTGATAGGGTTATTATAGTGGGGGACTTCAATATTCATGTGGATACTGAAAGTGATAGCCTAAATGCAGCCTTTAGTGCTATTTTAGACTCAACTGGCTTTACTCAAAAAGTACAGGGATCGACCCACTCAGGCAAACACACTTTGGACCTTGTACTGACATACGGTATTGAGTGTGAGGAAATAACAGTCCACCCACATAACCCGGTCCTGTCTGACCACTTCTTAATAACTTTTGAATTTACTTTAACTGACCATCTTAAATCTGAAGGAAAATGTCATTATAGTAGAGCTTTATCAGACAATGCTGTAACAATTTTTAAAGAATCTGTTCCATTCTTACTTTCCTCAGTGTCTCAGAGTAACACAGTGGATGGCAGCAATTCTATCTCTAACCCTTCAGAAATTGATGGTCTGGTTCACAGCGTTACGTCCTCATTGCGTTTGGCATTAGATAGTGTAGCCCCCTTAAAAAAGAAAGTGGCTAGCCATAGGAGGCTGACTCCTTGGTTTAACGCAGAGTTGCGTACTTTAAAGCAGAATACTAGGAAGTTGGAGAGAAAATGGCGCTCTACACACCTAGAGGATTCCTATTTAACCTGGAATAACAGTCTGCTGCTGTATAAAAAGACCCTTCGAAGAGCTAGAACAGCATATTTTTCATCATTAATAGAGGCGAATAAAAACAATCCTAGGTTTCTTTTTAGTACAGTTGCCAAACTTACACAGAGTCATAGCTCTGTTGAGCCAACTATTCCCCCAGCTCTTAGCAGTGATGATTTTATGGGATTTTTCATAAATAAAATTAATTCTATAAAAAATAAAATCATTGGCATCCTCCCAAACATGATTACTTCTTCCTCAGTAAATGAGGCAGCATCGGAAAGAACTGTAGAACCTCATTTGTGCTTAGGCTGTTTTGATTCAGTCGAGCTTTCGGAATGATCAAAAATATTAGCCTCATCTAAACCTTCAACTTGTATGTTGGACCCAATTCCAACCAAATTATTTAAAGAAGTGTTCCATTTGGTTCCTGGCCCCATTTTGGATATGATGAATCTATCCTTAGTAAACGGATACGTACCACAGGAATTTAAAATAGCTGTAATTAAACCTTTACTCAAGAAACCTTCCCTTGATCAAGATGACTTAGTGAATTACAGACCTATTTCTAACCTTCCTTTCTTATCCAAAGTCCTTGAGAAAATAGTTGCTAATCAAGTCTGTGAGCATTTAAACAGTAACGAGCTGTTTGAAGAGTTTCAGTCAGGTTTTAGAGCTCATCATAGCACTGAAACAGCACTGGTGAAGGTTACTAATGATATTCTCATGGCCTCAGATAATGGACTGGTGTCTGTTCTGGTTTTGTTAGATCTCAGTGCTGCTTTTGACACAGTCGATCATAATATTCTCTTAGAAAGGCTTGAACATGTTGCAGGGATCAAAGGAACAGCACTAGGCTGGTTTAAATCATATTTGTCTGATAGATTCCAGTTTGTTCATCTAAATGATAAATCATCTTCACTCTCAAGGGTTACTTGTGGAGTTCCACAGGGTTCTGTGCTTGGACCAATTCTGTTCACCATATATATGCTTCCAATTGGTAGAATCATTTGACAGCATGGGATAAATTTCCACAGCTATGCAGATGATACACAACTATATTTATCCATAAATCCTGATGAACCCAGTCAGTTAGGTAGATTACAGGCATGTCTGGAAGACATAAAAACATGGATGAATCTAAACTTTTTGCTCTTAAATTCTGACAAAACAGAAGTTTCTGTCTTTGGACCAGAAGTTCTTAAACAGAAACTGATTAGTCAATCACTTCATCTGGATGGCATTAAATTGGCCCCCAGTAATAACGTAAAGAACCTCGGCGTTATTTTTGACGAAGACTTGACATTTAAATCCCATATTAAACAGGTTTCTAGGATTTCCTTCTTTCACCTCCGGAATATTGCTAAAATTAGAAACATCCTGTCCAGGAGTGATGCTGAGAAACTAGTCCATGCATTTGTTACCTCAAGGCTGGACTACTGTAATTCTTTACTATCAGGAAGTCCACAAAATGCCATTAAAAGCCTTCAGTTGATCCAAAATGCTGCAGCAAGAGTTCTGATGAATATTAAAAAGAGAGATCACATTTCTCCTGCTTTAGCTTCCCTTCATTGGCTCCCTGTTAAATCCAGAATAGAATCTAAGATCCTCCTTCTTCCATATAAAGCCCATAATAATCAGCTCCATCATCCATCAGAGATCTGATTGGTCCATATGTTCCTAACAGAGCCCTTCGCTCTCAGACTGCAGGTTTACTTGTAGTTCCTAGGATCTCTAAAAGTAGAATGGGAGGCAGATCTTTTAGTTCTCAGGCTCCTCTCCTGTGGAACCAGCTCCCAGCTTTAGTCCGTGAGGCAGACACTCTGTTTACTTTTAAGGCCAGGCTTAAAACTTTCCTTTTTGATAAAGCTTATAGTTAGAGTGGCTAAGGTCATCCTGAGCTATCTCTGTAGTTATGCTGCTATAGACTTAGACTGCTGGAGGACAGACTGACCACTTTTCTTCACTCTGCTACTTTTCTCTCCTACTACTCTCCAGTTGTATTATTTGCTGTTATTTCGACTGTTAACTTTGTTTTCTCTCAGTGTTTTTCTCTCCATAGAAGATATACCTGGTCTGGTATCCTGCTTGGCTGCAATGCCCTGTTGGACGGGGGGCATCGACTGGGATGATCCTCCCAGTAACTGAACATCCACTGTGTCCTGTTATCAACTTTTTACTTTCTGTAACATAGAAAGTTCTCTTATATCAGATCTTCTGTTCCTTCTGTGTTTCTGCTCTGTCTTCTCAAACCCCCAGACGGTCGTGGCAGATGGCCGCTCCTACTGAGCCTGGTTCTGTTGGAGGTTTCTTCCTGTTAAAGGGGAGTTTTTCCTCTCCACCGTCGCTACATGCTTGCTCAGTATGAGGGATTGCTGAAGGATTGCTGTGGTTGGAAAGTCTGCATCAACGGGGCCCAACCTCACGCCAATGACTGACACAATCTGCTGGGATTCCTTAAATAGGAAACTTTGTAACTGATTGGAATGTTTGTATAAATGTATTGAAATGACTTCTTGTTAAGAGCCTTGAGATGACATCTGTTGTGAATCGGCGCTATATAAATAAACTGAATTTCTAAACCTAAAGTTATTTTTTTTTATAAAGATAGATGGTATGTACCAGCAGCTGGGTGATTTTTACTCATCACTTCCCTGATTTTCCAGTTTGGAACCAAACAACCAGGATTAAAATCATTCCCAGACATCCAACAGGATCATTTAGGATGTTTTCCTTTCTGTTTCCCTCTGGGGATTTAATCTGGACTCAGATTCTCCAGGTTAGGATGATTTAAAGTCTTCTTTGTTGCACCACTCCTGCCACAGTGTATTTCTTGCTGCTTCCCCCTGCTGGTGTGTTTGCAGCGGTGCGCTACCTCTGCCTTTGGGCGTCACCTCGGTGACGAGGTCCTCCACCGTGACGTGCTCCAGACCTTTCTCTCTGATCACATCTGCACACAGACAGCCGCAGGTTACTCATCCATCACTGGGTGCCAATATATTAATAATATTAATAACTCATCTGGTCCTCAGCAGGTCCTGAAGGACAACCAGGAGCTTTCAGTCCTGATTCATCTGTAGAAGGATCCACTCACCAACTAACAGAAGACACATATGAAAAGAATCTGTAATACGTTCAGGACAATTTAGTCCAGATTAGACATTTCTGAGCGTTAAATATTCTAAGAGAAAGCCGACTGAGTTCAGTCTGGAACTGAAAATACAAAACAGTTCAAAAGGTTGAAAAAGAAAACCAGGAAACGAACTAAATGTTTCCTGAGGGATTTAAAGAGCAACTAAACCCCAAAACAACTTTTTTTTTGCTTCTAAACTGTACAAATGGGTCTTTACCAATGCAATCTTTCAGTTTCTGGTGTTTTATTTACATTTTGGTGTAATCTTGTTTAATTCTACACTTTTTGGTCAAAAAGCGTCTTACTGCTGCCCCCTTAGGGTTGAATTGTGGCTACTGGATTGGAATGTTGTGATTGGTGGAGAGCGGTACATCTCTACGTCACAGTCATTGTCTCACAGAGACGCCCCGTGGGTTTGGGTATAAAACGATCAGACATACCGCCCCCCCGTGGCGAGTTTGGAGTTGGATTGGTTTTTCAGGTTACCATTATTATCACATTAGCACTTAGCTAACATACTGTTTTGAACGTTAGCCTATGTTAGCATCACCATTCAGAGACGGGACCCATCCGGTCTGTCTCTCCCTCAGCAGCAGCACCAGCCTCGGGCAGCGCTGGGCTCCATAAAGCCTCCCTCTACTCCTCCATCTCTGGTGACGACGGAGGAGATCCGCTGGTTCAGGGCGCTGAGTCAGCGCCGCCCGAGGTCGGTGCTGCTGAGGCAGAGGGAGACAGGAGGAGTCCAGTCTCTGGGTGGTGATGCTAACTTAGGCTAACGATCAAAACAGATGAATGTGATGAATGTAGTCAAAGTCCAGACCTCAGGCTGATGGAAAGAAGAGTTGGACCATTAGTCCTTCACTACGATGTGGTTAATGTTAGTGCTGCTGGAGGAGGTTCTACAGGCTGAAGTGTCTACGTTGTGGACTCTGTTAGCAAAGTTCTGAGGCTCCTACAGGTGGAAGAACCCGACCTGCTGAGGTCCAGATGAGTTCTACTGAGCTCTGAAATAAGACGAACCTTTGCACTGAGCCTTCAGCTGATCCTTCCATCCACACTCCACCAGCTTGGCCCTGAGGAGCTCCTTTAACCTGCAGACACAGTTACACCATCTTCATCATCTTCATCAATATCATTATTAACATCTTCATCATCACCACCACCATCTTCATCATTACCATCATCATCATCACCAGGATCATCTTCACCACCACCATCATCATCACCACCATCTTCACCACCACCATCTTCATCATCTTCACCACCACCATCATCATCATCTTCATCATCACCATCATCATCATCATCTTCACCACCACCATCATCATCACCACCACCATCATCATCATCTTCACCACCACCATCATCATCATCTTCATCATCATCTTCATCACCACCACCATCATCTTCATCACCATTATCATCTTCATCACCACCATCATCATCTTCATCACCACCATCATCATCATCATCTTCACCACCACCATCATCATCATCATCTTCATCACCACCACCATCATCTTCATCACCCTTATCATCTTCATCACCACCATCATCATCTTCACCACAACCATCATCATCTTCATCACCCTTATCATCTTCATCACCACCATCATCATCTTCACCACCACCATCATCATCATCACCACTATCACATCATCATCTTCATCACCACCACCATCATCATCATCTTCACCACCACCACCATCATCTTCATCACCATCATCATCACCACCATCATCTTCATCACCACCATCATCTTCATCACCACCACCACCACCATCATCTTCATGACCACCATCATCTTCACCATCATCTTCACCATCATCATCACCACGATCATCTTCATGACCACCATCATCTTCATCACCACCATCACCATCATCATCACCACCAGCACCATCATCATCATCTTCATCACCACCAGCACCATCATCATCATCTTCATCACCACCAGCACCATCATCATCATCTTCATCACCACCATCACCATCATCATCACCACGATCATCTTCATGACCACCATCATCTTCATCACCACCATCACCATCTTCATCACCACCACCACCATCATCATCTTCATGACCACCATCATCTTCATGACCACCATCATCTTCACCATCATCATCACCACGATCATCTTCATGACCACCATGATCTTCATCACCATCATCATCATCTTCATCACCACCAGCACCATCATCATCATCTTCATCACCACCAGCACCATCATCATCATCTTCATCACCACCAGCACCATCATCATCACCACGATCATCTTCATGACCACCATCCTCCTCCTCCTTCCTCCTCGTCCCTCCTCTTCCTTCCTCCTCCTCCTCCTCCCTCCTACTCCTTCCTCCTCCTTCCTCCTCCTCCCTCCTCCTCTTCCTCCTTCCTCTTCCTCCTCCCTCTTCCTCCTTCCTCCCTCTTCCTCCTTCCTCCTCTTCCTTCCTCCTCCTCCTCCTTCCGCCCCCTCCCTCCTCCTCCTCCTTCCTCCTTCCTCTTCCTCCTCCCTCTTCCTCCTTCCTCCTTCCTCCTCTTCCTTCCTCCTCCTCCTCCCTCCCCCGTCCTCTTCCTCTTCCTCCCCCTTCCTCTTCCTCCTTCCTCTTCCTCCCCCTTCCTCCTCCTCCTTCCTCTTCCTCCCCCTTCCTCCTTCCTCTTCCGCCCCCTTCCTCCTTCGTCCTTCCTCCCCCTTCCTCTTCCTCCCCCTTCCTCCTTCCTCTTCCGCCCCCTTCCTCCTTCCTCTTCCTCCCCCTTCCTCCTTCCTCTTCCACCTCCTTCCTCTTCCTCCCCCTTCCTCCTTCCTCCTCCTTCCTCTTCCTCCCCCTTCCTCCGCCCTCTTCCTCCCCCTTCCTCCTCCCCCTTCCTCCTCCTCCTTCCTCTTCCTCACCCTCCCCCTTCCTCCTCCCCCTTCCTCCTCTTCCTTCCTCCTCCTCCTCCTTCCTCCTCCTCCCTCCTCTTCCTTCCTCCTCCTCCTCCTCCCTCCTACTCCTTCCTCCTCCTCCCTCCTCCTCTTCCTCCTTCCTCTTCCTCCTCCCTCTTCCTCCTTCCTCCCTCTTCCTCCTTCCTCCTCTTCCTTCCTCCTCCTCCTCCTTCCGCCCCCTCCCTCCTCCTCCTCCTTCCTCCTCCCTCTTCCTCCTCCCTCTTCCTCCTTCCTCCTTCCTCCTCTTCCTTCCTCCTCCTCCTCCCTCCCCCTTCCTCTTCCTCTTTCCTCTTCCTCCCCCTTCCTCCTCCTCCTTCCTCTTCCTCCCCCTTCCTCCTTCCTCTTCCGCCCCCTTCCTCCTTCGTCCTTCCTCCCCCTTCCTCTTCCTCCCCCTTCCTCCTTCCTCTTCCGCCCCCTTCCTCCTTCCTCTTCCTCCCCCTTCCTCCTTCCTCTTCCGCCCCCTTCCTCCTTCCTCTTCCTCCCCCTTCCTCCTTCCTCCTCCTTCCTCTTCCTCCCCCTTCCTCCGCCCTCTTCCTCCCCCTTCCTCCTCCCCCTTCCTCCTCCTCCTTCCTCTTCCTCACCCTTCCCCTTCCTCCTCCCTCTTCCTCCTTCCTCCTCCCTCTTCCTCCTTCCTCTTCCTCCCCTTCCTCTTCCTCCTCCTCCTCCTCCTCTTCCTCCCCCTTCCTCTTCCTCCTCCTTCCTCCTCCTTCCTCCTCCTCTTCCTCCTCCTTCCTCCTCCCTCTCCCTCCCCCTTCCTCCTCCTCCTTCCTCTTCCTCACCCTTCCCCTTCCTCCTCCCTCTTCCTCCTTCCTCCCCTTCCTCTTCCTCCCCTTCCTCCTTCCTCCCTCCTACTCTTCCTCCTCCTTCCTCTTCCTCCTCCTCCTCTTCCTCTTCCTCCCCCTTCCTCTTCCGCCCCCTTCCTCCTTCCTCCTCCTTCCTCTTCCTCCCCCTTCCTCCGCCCTCTTCCTCCCCCTTCCTCCTCCCCCTTCCTCCTCCTCCTTCCTCTTCCTCACCCTTCCCCTTCCTCCTCCCTCTTCCTCCTTCCTCCTCCCTCTTCCTCCTTCCTCTTCCTCCCCTTCCTCTTCCTCCTCCTCCTCCTCCTCTTCCTCCCCCTTCCTCTTCCTCCTCCTTCCTCCTCCTTCCTCCTCCTCTTCCTCCTCCTTCCTCCTCCCTCTCCCTCCCCCTTCCTCCTCCTCCTTCCTCTTCCTCACCCTTCCCCTTCCTCCTCCCTCTTCCTCCTTCCTCCCCTTCCTCTTCCTCCCCTTCCTCCTTCCTCCTTCCTCTTCCTCCCCTTCCTCTTCCTCCTCCTCCTCTTCCTCCCCCTTCCTCTTCCGCCCCCTTCCTCCTTCCTCCTCCTTCCTCTTCCTCCCCCTTCCTCCTCCCTCTTCCTCCCCCTTCCTCCTCCTCCTTCCTCCCCCTTCCTCCTCCTCCTTCCTCTTCCTCACCCTTCCCCTTCCTCCTCCCTCTTCCTCCTTCCTCCTTCCTCTTCCTCCCCCTTCCTCTTCCTCCCCTTCCTCTTCCTCCCTCCTACTCTTCCTCCTCCTTCCTCCTCCCTCTTCCTTCCTCTTCCTCCTCCTCCTTCCTCTTCCTCCTCCTCTTCCTCCCCTTCCTCTTCCTCCTCCTTCCTCCTCCTCCTCTTCCTTCCTCTTCCTCCTCCTCTTCCTCCCCTTCCTCTTCCTCCTCTTCCTCCCCCTTCCTCCTCCTCCTTCCTCCCCCTTCCTCCTCCTCCTTCCTCTTCCTCACCCTTCCCCTTCCTCCTCCCTCTTCCTCCTTCCTCCTCCCTCTTCCTCCTTCCTCTTCCTCCCCTTCCTCTTCCTCCCCCTCCTCTTCCTCCTCCTTCCTCCTCCTCCTTCCTCCCCCTTCCTCCTCCTCCTTCCTCTTCCTCACCCTTCCCCTTCCTCCTCCCTCTTCCTCCTTCCTCCTTCCTCTTCCTCCCCCTTCCTCTTCCTCCCCTTCCTCTTCCTCCCTCCTACTCTTCCTCCTCCTTCCTCCTCCCTCTTCCTTCCTCTTCCTCCTCCTCTTCCTCCCCTTCCTCTTCCTCCTCCTTCCTCCTCTTCCTCCCCCTTCCTCTTCCTCCTCCTTCCTCCTCCTTCCTCCTCCTCTTCCTCCTCCTTCCTCCTCCCTCTCCCTCCCCCTTCCTCCTCCTCCTTCCTCTTCCTCACCCTTCCCCTTCCTCCTCCCTCTTCCTCCTTCCTCCCCTTCCTCTTCCTCCCCTTCCTCCTTCCTCCTTCCTCTTCCTCCCCTTCCTCTTCCTCCTCCTCCTCTTCCTCTTCCTCCCCCTTCCTCTTCCGCCCCCTTCCTCCTTCCTCCTCCTTCCTCTTCCTCCCCCTTCCTCCTCCCTCTTCCTCCCCCTTCCTCCTCCTCCTTCCTCCCCCTTCCTCCTCCTCCTTCCTCTTCCTCACCCTTCCCCTTCCTCCTCCCTCTTCCTCCTTCCTCCTTCCTCTTCCTCCCCCTTCCTCTTCCTCCCCTTCCTCTTCCTCCCTCCTACTCTTCCTCCTCCTTCCTCCTCCCTCTTCCTTCCTCTTCCTCCTCCTCCTTCCTCTTCCTCCTCCTCTTCCTCCCCTTCCTCTTCCTCCTCCTTCCTCCTCCTCCTCTTCCTTCCTCTTCCTCCTCCTCTTCCTCCCCTTCCTCTTCCTCCTCTTCCTCCCCCTTCCTCCTCCTCCTTCCTCCCCCTTCCTCCTCCTCCTTCCTCTTCCTCACCCTTCCCCTTCCTCCTCCCTCTTCCTCCTTCCTCCTCCCTCTTCCTCCTTCCTCTTCCTCCCCTTCCTCTTCCTCCCCTTCCTCTTCCTCCCCCTCCTCTTCCTCCTCCTTCCTCCTCCTCTTCCTCCTCCTCTTCCTCCTCCTTCCTCCTCCTCTTCCTCCTCTTCCTCCTACTCCTCATTCCTCCTCCTCCTCCTCTTCCTTCCTCTTCTTCTTCCTCCTCCTTCCTCCTCCTCCTCCTTCCTCCTCCTCCTCTTCCTTCCTCTTCCTCCCCTTCCTCTTCCTCCTCCTTCCTCCTCCTCCTCTTCCTCCCCCTTCCTCCTCCTCCTTCCTCCCCCTTCCTCCTCCTCCTTCCTCTTCCTCCTCCTCTTCCTCCCCTTCCTCTTCCTCCTCCTCCTTCTTCCTCCCCCTTCCTCCTCCTCCTTCCTCTTCCTCACCCTTCCCCTTCCTCCTCCCTCTTCCTCCTCCTCCTTCCTCTTCCTCACCCTTCCCCTTCCTCCTCCCTCTTCCTCCTCCTCCTCCCTCTTCCTCACCCTTCCCCTTCCTCCTCCCTCTTCCTCCTTCCTCCTCCTCTTCCTCCTCCTTCCTCCTCCTCCCCTTCCTCCTCTTCCTCCTCCTCCTCTTCCTTCCTCTTCTTCCTCTTCCTTCCTCTTCTTCCTCCTCCTTCCTCCTCCTTCCTCCTCCTCCTCCTTCCTCCTCCTCCTCTTCCTTCCTCTTCCTCTTCCTTCCTCTTCTTCCTCCTCCTTCCTTCCTCTTCCTTCCTCTTCTTCCTCCTCCTTCCTCTTCTTCCTCCTCCTTCCTCCTCCTCCTCCTCTTCCTCCTCCTCCTCCTTCCTCCTCCCTCTTCCTCCTTCCTCCTCCTCTTCCTTCCTCTTCTTCCTCTTCCTTCCTCTTCTTCCTCCTCCTTCCTCCTCCTCCTCCTTCCTCCTCCTCTTCCTTCCTCTTCCTCTTCCTTCCTCTTCTTCCTCCTCCTTCCTCTTCTTCCTCCTCCTCCTCCTCCTCCTTCCTTCTCCCTCTTCCTCCTTCCTCTTCCTCCCCTTCCTCTTCCTCCTCTTCCTCCCCTTCCTCTTCCTCCCCTTCCTCCCCCTCCTCTTCCTCCCCTTCCTCTTCCTCCTCTTTCCTCCTCCTCCTCTTCCTCCTCCTCTTCCTCCCCTTCCTCTTCCTCCTCTTCCTCCCCCTTCCTCCTCCTCCTTCCTCCCCCTTCCTCCTCCTCCTTCCTCTTCCTCACCCTTCCCCTTCCTCCTCCCTCTTGCTCCTTCTCCCCTTCCTCCTTCCTCTTCCTCTTCCGCCCCCTTCCTCCTCCTTCCTCTTCCTCCCCCTTCCTCCTCCCTCTTCCTCCCCCTTCCTCCTCCTCCTTCCTCCCCCTTCCTCCTCCCCCTTCCTCTTCCTCACCCTTCCCCTTCCTCCTCCCTCTTCCTCCTTCCTCCTTCCTCTTCCTCCTCCTCCTCTTCCTCCCCCTTCCTCTTCCTCCCCTTCCTCTTCCTCCCTCTTCCTCTTCCTCCTCCTTCCTCTTCCTCCTCCTTCCTCCTCCCTCCTCCTCCTCTTCCTTCCTCTTCCTCCTCCTCCTTCCTCTTCCTCCTCCTCTTCCTCCCCTTCCCCTTCCTCCTCCCTCTTCCTCCTTCCTCCTCCCTCTTCTTTTCCTCCCCTTCCTCTTCCTCCCCTTCCTCTTCCTCCCCCTCCTCTTCCTCCTCCTTCCTCCTCCTCTTCCTCCTCCTTCCTCCTCCTCTTCCTCCTCCTCCTCCTCCTCCTCCTTCCTCCTCCTCCTCCTCTTCCTTCCTCTTCTTCTTCCTCCTCCTTCCTCCTCCTCCTCTTCCTTCCTCTTCTTCCTCCTCCTTCCTCTTCTTCCTCCTCCTTCCTCTTCTTCCTCCTCCTCCTTCCTCCTCCCTCTTCCTCCTTCCTCCTCCCTCTTCCTCCTTCCTCTTCCTCCCCTTCCTCTTCCTCCTCTTCCTCCCCTTCCTCTTCCTCCCCTTCCTCTTCCTCCCCCTCCTCTTCCTCCCCTTCCTCTTCCTCCTCTTTCCTCCTCCTCCTCTTCCTTCCTCTTCCTCCTCTTCTTCCGCGTCTTCGTCTTCCTGCCCCTTCCTCGTCCTCCTTCCTCCCCCTTCCTCCTCCTCCTTCCTCCCCCTTCTTCCTCCTCCTTCCTCTTCCTCACCCTTCCCCTTCCTCCTCCCTCTTCCTCCTACCTCCTCCTCCCTCTTCCTCCTTCCTCTTCCTCCCCTTCCTCTTCCTTCCTCTTCTTCCTCTTCCTCCCCCTCCTCTTCCTCCTCCTTCCTCCTCCTTCCTCCTCCTTCCTCCTCCTCCTCCTTCCTCCTCCTCCTCCTTCCTCCTCCTCCTCTTCCTTCCTCTTCTTCCTCCTCCTCCCTCTTCCTCCTTCCTCCTCCCTCTTCCTCCTTCCTCTTCCTCCCCCTCCTCTTCCTCCCCTTCCTCTTCCTCCTCTTTCCTCCTCCTCCTCTTCCTTCCTCTTCCTCCTCCTCTTCCTCCCCTTCCTCTTCCTCCTCTTCCTCCCCCTTCCTCCCCCTTCCTCCTCTTCCTTCCTCTTCCTCCTCCTCTTCCTCCCCTTCCTCTTCCTCCTCTTCCTTCCCCTTCCTCCTCCTCCTTCCTCTTCCTCACCCTTCCCCTTCCTCCTCCCTCTTCCTCCTTCCTCCTCTTCCTCCCCCTTCCTCTTCCTCCCTCCTCCTCTTCCTCCTCCTTCCTCTTCCTCCTCCTTCCTCCTCCCTCCTCCTCCTCTTCCTTCCTCTTCCTCCTCCTCCTTCCTCTTCCTCCTCCTCTTCCTCCCCTTCCTCTTCCTCCTCCTTCCTCCTCCTCCTCTTCCTTCCTCTTCCTCCTCCTCTTCCTCCCCTTCCTCTTCCTCCTCTTCCTCCCCCTTCCTCCTCCTCCTTCCTCCCCCTTCCTCCTCCTCCTTCCTCTTCCTCACCCTTCCCCTTCCTCCTCCCTCTTCCTCCTTCCTCCTCCCTCTTCCTCTTCCTCCCCTTCCTCTTCCTCCCCCTCCTCTTCCTCCTCCTTCCTCCTCCTCTTCCTCCTCCTCTTCCTCCTCCTTCCTCCTCCTCTTCCTCATCTTCCTCCTCCTCCTCCTTCCTCCTCCTCCTCCTCCTCCTTCCTCTTCCTCACCCTTCCCCTTCCTCCTCCCTCTTCCTCCTCCTCCTCCCTCTTCCTCACCCTTCCCCTTCCTCCTCCCTCTTCCTCCTTCCTCCTCCTCTTCCTCCTCCTTCCTCCTCCTCCCCTTCCTCCTCTTCCTCCTCCTCCTCTTCCTTCCTCTTCTTCCTCTTCCTTCCTCTTCTTCCTCCTCCTTCCTCCTCCTTCCTCCTCCTCCTCCTTCCTCCTCCTCCTCTTCCTTCCTCTTCCTCTTCCTTCCTCTTCTTCCTCCTCCTTCCTTCCTCTTCCTTCCTCTTCTTCCTCCTCCTTCCTCTTCTTCCTCCTCCTTCCTCCTCCTCCTCCTCTTCCTCCTCCTCCTCCTTCCTCCTCCCTCTTCCTCCTTCCTCCTCCTCTTCCTTCCTCTTCTTCCTCTTCCTTCCTCTTCTTCCTCCTCCTTCCTCCTCCTCCTCCTTCCTCCTCCTCTTCCTTCCTCTTCCTCTTCCTTCCTCTTCTTCCTCCTCCTTCCTCTTCTTCCTCCTCCTCCTCCTCCTCCTTCCTTCTCCCTCTTCCTCCTTCCTCCTCTTCCTCCCCTTCCTCTTCCTCCCCTTCCTCCCCCTCCTCTTCCTCCCCTTCCTCTTCCTCCTCTTTCCTCCTCCTCCTCTTCCTTCCTCTTCCTCCTCCTCTTCCTCCCCTTCCTCTTCCTCCTCTTCCTCCCCCTTCCTCCTCCTCCTTCCTCCCCCTTCCTCCTCCTCCTTCCTCTTCCTCACCCTTCCCCTTCCTCCTCCCTCTTGCTCCTTCTCCCCTTCCTCCTTCCTCTTCCTCTTCCGCCCCCTTCCTCCTTCCTCCTCCTTCCTCTTCCTCCCCCTTCCTCCTCCCTCTTCCTCCCCCTTCCTCCTCCTCCTTCCTCCCCCTTCCTCCTCCTCCTTCCTCTTCCTCACCCGTCCCCTTCCTCCTCCCTCTTCCTCCTTCCTCCTTCCTCTTCCTCCTCCTCCTCTTCCTCCCCCTTCCTCTTCCTCCCCTTCCTCTTCCTCCCTCTTCCTCTTCCTCCTCCTTCCTCTTCCTCCTCCTTCCTCCTCCCTCCTCCTCCTCTTCCTTCCTCTTCCTCCTCCTCCTTCCTCTTCCTCCTCCTCTTCCTCCCCTTCCCCTTCCTCCTCCCTCTTCCTCCTTCCTCCTCCCTCTTCCTTTTCCTCCCCTTCCTCTTCCTCCCCTTCCTCTTCCTCCTCCTCCTCTTCCTCCTCCTTCCTCCTCCTCTTCCTCCTCCTCTTCCTCCTCCTCCTCCTCCTCCTCCTTCCTCCTCCTCCTCCTCTTCCTTCCTCTTCTTCTTCCTCCTCCTTCCTCCTCCTCCTCTTCCTTCCTCTTCTTCCTCCTCCTTCCTCTTCTTCCTCCTCCTTCCTCTTCTTCCTCCTCCTCCTTCCTCCTCCCTCTTCCTCCTTCCTCCTCCCTCTTCCTCCTTCCTCTTCCTCCCCTTCCTCTTCCTCCTCTTCCTCCCCTTCCTCTTCCTCCCCCTCCTCTTCCTCCCCTTCCTCTTCCTCCTCTTTCCTCCTCCTCCTCTTCCTTCCTCTTCCTCCTCCTCTTCCTCCCCTTCCTCTTCCTCCCCCTTCCTCCTCCTCCTTCCTCCCCCTTCCTCCTCCTCCTTCCTCCCCCTTCTTCCTCCTCCTTCCTCTTCCTCACCCTTCCCCTTCCTCCTCCCTCTTCCTCCTTCCTCCTCCCTCTTCCTCCTTCCTCTTCCTCCCCTTCCTCTTCCTTCCTCTTCTTCCTCTTCCTCCCCCTCCTCTTCCTCCTCCTTCCTCCTCCTTCCTCCTCCTTCCTCCTCCTCCTCCTTCCTCCTCCTCCTCTTCCTACCTCTTCCTCTTCCTTCCTCTTCTTCCTCCTCCTCCCTCTTCCTCCTTCCTCCTCCCTCTTCCTCCTTCCTCTTCCTCCCCCTCCTCTTCCTCCCCTTCCTCTTCCTCCTCTTTCCTCCTCCTCCTCTTCCTTCCTCTTCCTCCTCCTCTTCCTCCCCTTCCTCTTCCTCCTCTTCCTCCCCCTTCCTCCCCCTTCCTCCTCTTCCTTCCTCTTCCTCCTCCTCTTCCTCCCCTTCCTCTTCCTCCTCTTCCTTCCCCTTCCTCCTCCTCCTTCCTCTTCCTCACCCTTCCCCTTCCTCCTCCCTCTTCCTCCTTCCTCCTCTTCCTCCCCCTTCCTCTTCCTCCCTCCTCCTCTTCCTCCTCCTTCCTCTTCCTCCTCCTTCCTCCTCCCTCCTCCTCCTCTTCCTTCCTCTTCCTCCTCCTCCTTCCTCTTCCTCCTCCTCTTCCTCCCCTTCCTCTTCCTCCTCCTTCCTCCTCCTCCTCTTCCTTCCTCTTCCTCCTCCTCTTCCTCCCCTTCCTCTTCCTCCTCTTCCTCCCCCTTCCTCCTCCTCCTTCCTCCCCCTTCCTCCTCCTCCTTCCTCTTCCTCACCCTTCCCCTTCCTCCTCCCTCTTCCTCCTTCCTCCTCCCTCTTCCTCCCCTTCCTCTTCCTCCCCCTCCTCTTCCTCCTCCTTCCTCCTCCTCTTCCTCCTCCTCTTCCTCCTCCTTCCTCCTCCTCTTCCTCATCTTCCTCCTCCTCCTCCTTCCTCCTCCTCCTCCTCTTCCTTCCTCTTCTTCTTCCTCCTCCTTCCTCCTCCTCCTCTTCCTTCCTCTTCCTCCCCTTCCTCTTCCTCCTCCTTCCTCCTCCTCCTCCTTCCTCCTCCTCCTCTTCCTCCCCCTTCCTCCTCCTCCTTCCTCCCCCTTCCTCCTCCTCCTTCCTCCTTCTTCCTCCCCCTTCCTCCTCCTCCTTCCTCCCCCTTCCTCCTCCTCCTTCCTCACCCTTCCCCTTCCTCCTCCCTCTTCCTCCTCCTCCTTCCTCTTCCTCACCCTTCCCCTTCCTCCTCCCTCTTCCTCACCCTTCCCCTTCCTCTTCCTCACCCTTCCCCTTCCTCCTCCCTCTTCCTCCTTCCTCCTCCTCCCCTTCCTCCTCTTCCTCCTCCTCCTCTTCCTTCCTCTTCTTCCTCTTCCTTCCTCTTCTCCTCCTCCTTCCTCCTCCTTCCTCCTCCTTCCTCCTCCTCCTCTTCCTTCCTCTTCCTCTTCCTTCCTCTTCTTCCTCCTCCTTCCTCTTCTTCCTCCTCCTCCTCTTCCTCCTCCTCCTCCTCCTTCCTCCTCCCTCTTCCTCCTTCCTCCTCCTCTTCCTTCCTCTTCTTCCTCTTCCTTCCTCTTCTTCCTCCTCCTTCCTCCTCCTCCTCCTTCCTCCTCCTCCTCTTCCTTCCTCTTCTTCCTCCTCCTTCCTCTTCTTCCTCCTCCTTCCTCTTCTTCCTCCTCCTTCCTCTTCTTCCTCCTCCTCCTTCCTCCTCCCTCTTCCTCCTTCCTCCTTCCTCTTCCTCCCCTTCCTCTTCCTCCTCTTCCTCCCCTTCCTCTTCCTCCCCTTCCTCTTCCTCCCCCTCCTCTTCCTCCCCTTCCTCTTCCTCCTCTTTCCTCCTCCTCCTCTTCCTTCCTCTTCCTCCTCCTCTTCCTCCCCTTCCTCTTCCTCCCCCTTCCTCCTCCTCCTTCCTCCCCCTTCCTCCTCCTTCCTCCCCCTTCTTCCTCCTCCTTCCTCTTCCTCACCCTTCCCCTTCCTCCTCCCTCTTCCTCCTTCCTCTTCCTCCTTCCTCTTCCTCCCCTTCCTCTTCCTTCCTCTTCTTCCTCTTCCTCCCCCTCCTCTTCCTCCTCCTTCCTCCTCCTTCCTCCTCCTCCTCTTCCTACCTTTTCCTCTTCCTTCCTCTTCTTCCTCCTCCTCCCTCTTCCTCCTTCCTCCTCCCTCTTCCTCCTTCCTCTTCCTCCCCCTCCTCTTCCTCCCCTTCCTCTTCCTCCTCTTTCCTCCTCCTCCTCTTCCTTCCTCTTCCTCCTCCTCTTCCTCCCCTTCCTCTTCCTCCTCTTCCTCCTCTTCATTCCTCTTCCTCCTCCTCTTCCTCCCCCTTCCTCCTCCTCCTTCCTCCCCCTTCCTCCTCCTCCTTCCTCTTCCTCACCCTTCCCCTTCCTCCTCCCTCTTCCTCCTTCCTCCTCCCTCTTCCTCCTTCCTCTTCCTCCCCTTCCTCCCCTTCCTCTTCCTCTTCCTCCCCCTCCTCTTCCTCCTCCTTCCTCCTCCTCTTCCTCCTCCTCTTCCTCCTCCTCCTTCCTCCTCCTCTTCCTTCCTCTTCTTCCTCCTCCTCCTTCCTCCTCCTCCTCCTTCCTCCTCCTCCTCTTCCTTCCTCTTCCTCCCCTTCCTCTTCCTTCCTCCTCCTCCCCTTCCTCCTTCCTCCTCCTCCTCTTCCTTCCTCTTCCTCCTCCTCCTTCCTCCCCCTTCCTCCTCCTCCTTCCTCTTCCTCCTTCCTCCTCCTCCTCTTCCTTCCTCTTCCTCCTCCTCTTCCTCCCCTTCCTCTTCCTCCTCCTCCTTCTTCCTCCTCCTCCTTCCTCTTCCTCACCCTTCGCCTTCCGCCTTCCTCCTCCCTCTCCCTCCTCCTCCTTCCTCCTCTTCCTCCTCCTCCCCTTCCTTCCTCTTCTTCCTCCTCCTTCCTCTTCTTCCTCCTCCTTCCTCCTCCTCCTCCTTCCTCCTCCTCCTCTTCCTTCCTCTTCCTTCCTCTTCTTCCTCCTCCTTCCTCTTCTTCCTCCTCTTCTTCCTCCTCCTTCCTCTTCTTCCTCCTCCTCCTCCTCCTTCCTCCTCCCTCTTCCTCCTTCCTCCTCCCTCTTCCTTCCTCTTCTTCCTCCTCCCTCTTCCTCTTCCTCCTCCCTCTTCCTCCCCTTCCTCTTCCTCCCATTCCTCTTCCTCCCCCTCCTCCTCCTCTTCCTCCCCCTCCTCTTCCTCCCCTTCCTCTTCCTTCCTCTTCTTCCTCTTCCTCCCCCTCCTCTTCCTCCTCCTTCCTCCTCCTTCCTCCTCCTCCTCCTTCCTCCTCCTCCTCTTCCTACCTCTTCCTCTTCCTTCCTCTTCTTCCTCCTCCTCCCTCTTCCTCCTTCCTCCTCCCTCTTCCTCCTTCCTCTTCCTCCCCCTCCTCTTCCTCCCCTTCCTCTTCCTCCTCTTTCCTCCTCCTCCTCTTCCTTCCTCTTCCTCCTCCTCTTCCTCCCCTTCCTCTTCCTCCTCTTCCTCCCCCTTCCTCCCCCTTCCTCCTCTTCCTTCCTCTTCCTCCTCCTCTTCCTCCCCTTCCTCTTCCTCCTCTTCCTTCCCCTTCCTCCTCCTCCTTCCTCTTCCTCACCCTTCCCCTTCCTCCTCCCTCTTCCTCCTTCCTCCTCTTCCTCCCCCTTCCTCTTCCTCCCTCCTCCTCCTTCCTCTTCCTCCTCCTTCCTCCTCCCTCCTCCTCCTCTTCCTTCCTCTTCCTCCTCCTCCTTCCTCTTCCTCCTCCTCTTCCTCCCCTTCCTCTTCCTCCTCCTTCCTCCTCCTCCTCTTCCTTCCTCTTCCTCCTCCTCTTCCTCCCCTTCCTCTACCTCCTCTTCCTCCCCCTTCCTCCCCCTTCCTCCTCCTCCTTCCTCTTCCTCACCCTTCCCCTTCCTCCTCCCTCTTCCTCCTTCCTCCTCCCTCTTCCTCTTCCTCCCCTTCCTCTTCCTCCCCCTCCTCTTCCTCCTCCTTCCTCCTCCTCTTCCTCCTCCTCTTCCTCCTCCTTCCTCCTCCTCTTCCTCATCTTCCTCCTCCTCCTCCTTCCTCCTCCTCCTCCTCTTCCTTCCTCTTCTTCTTCCTCCTCCTTCCTCCTCCTCCTCCTCCTCTTCCTTCCTCTTCCTCCCCTTCCTCTTCCTCCTCCTTCCTCCTCCTCCTCCTTCCTCCTCCTCCTCTTCCTCCCCCTTCCTCCTCCTCCTTCCTCCCCCTTCCTCCTCCTCCTTCCTCCTTCTTCCTCCCCCTTCCTCCTCCTCCTTCCTCCCCCTTCCTCCTCCTCCTTCCTCACCCTTCCCCTTCCTCCTCCCTTTTCCTCCTCCTCCTTCCTCTTCCTCACCCTTCCCCTTCCTCCTCCCTCTTCCTCACCCTTCCCCTTCCTCTTCCTCACCCTTCCCCTTCCTCCTCCCTCTTCCTCCTTCCTCCTCCTCCCCTTCCTCCTCTTCCTCCTCCTCCTCTTCCTTCCTCTTCTTCCTCTTCCTTCCTCTTCTTCCTCCTCCTTCCTCCTCCTTCCTCCTCCTTCCTCCTCCTCCTCTTCCTTCCTCTTCCTCTTCCTTCCTCTTCTTCCTCCTCCTTCCTCTTCTTCCTCCTCCTCCTCCTCCTCCTTCCTCCTCCCTCTTCCTCCTTCCTCCTCCTCTTCCTTCCTCTTCTTCCTCTTCCTTCCACTTCTTCCTCCTCCTTCCTCCTCCTCCTCCTTCCTCCTCCTCCTCTTCCTTCCTCTTCTTCCTCCTCCTTCCTCTTCTTCCTCCTCCTTCCTCTTCTTCCTCCTCCTCCTTCCTCCTCCCTCTTCCTCCTTCCTCCTCCCTCTTCCTCCTTCCTCTTCCTCCCCTTCCTCTTCCTCCTCTTCCTCCCCTTCCTCTTCCTCCCCTTCCTCTTCCTCCCCCTCCTCTTCCTCCCCTTCCTCTTCCTCCTCTTCCTCCTCCTCCTCTTCCTTCCTCTTCCTCCTCCTCTTCCTCCCCTTCCTCTTCCTCCCCCTTCCTCCTCCTCCTTCCTCCCCCTTCCTCCTTCTTCCTCCCCCTTCTTCCTCCTCCTTCCTCTTCCTCACCCTTCCCCTTCCTCCTCCCTCTTCCTCCTTCCTCTTCCTCCTTCCTCTTCCTCCCCTTCCTCTTCCTTCCTCTTCTTCCTCTTCCTCCCCCTCCTCTTCCTCCTCCTTCCTCCTCCTTCCTCCTCCTCCTCTTCCTACCTTTTCCTCTTCCTTCCTCTTCTTCCTCCTCCTCCCTCTTCCTCCTTCCTCCTCCCTCTTCCTCCTTCCTCTTCCTCCCCCTCCTCTTCCTCCCCTTCCTCTTCCTCCTCTTTCCTCCTCCTCCTCTTCCTTCCTCTTCCTCCTCCTCTTCCTCCCCTTCCTCTTCCTCCTCTTCCTCCTCTTCATTCCTCTTCCTCCTCCTCTTCCTCCCCCTTCCTCCTCCTCCTTCCTCCCCCTTCCTCCTCCTCCTTCCTCTTCCTCACCCTTCCCCTTCCTCCTCCCTCTTCCTCCTTCCTCCTCCCTCTTCCTCCTTCCTCTTCCTCCCCTTCCTCCCCTTCCTCTTCCTCTTCCTCCCCCTCCTCTTCCTCCTCCTTCCTCCTCCTCTTCCTCCTCCTCTTCCTCCTCCTCCTTCCTCCTCCTCTTCCTTCCTCTTCTTCCTCCTCCTCCTTCCTCCTCCTCCTCCTTCCTCCTCCTCCTCTTCCTTCCTCTTCCTCCCCTTCCTCTTCCTCCTCCTCCTCCCCTTCCTCCTTCCTCCTCCTCCTCTTCCTTCCTCTTCCTCCTCCTCCTTCCTCCCCCTTCCTCCTCCTCCTTCCTCTTCCTCCTTCCTCCTCCTCCTCTTCCTTCCTCTTCCTCCTCCTCTTCCTCCCCTTCCTCTTCCTCCTCCTCCTTCTTCCTCCTCCTCCTTCCTCTTCCTCACCCTTCGCCTTCCGCCTTCCTCCTCCCTCTCCCTCCTCCTCCTTCCTCTTCCTCACCCTTCCCCTTCCTCCTCCCCTTCTCTTCCTCCTTCCTCCTCCTCTTCCTCCTCCTTCCTCCTCCTCCCCTTCCTCCTCTTCCTCCTCCTCCCCTTCCTTCCTCTTCTTCCTCCTCCTTCCTCCTCTTCCTCCTCCTCCCCTTCCTTCCTCTTCTTCCTCCTCCTTCCTCTTCTTCCTCCTCCTTCCTCCTCCTCCTCCTTCCTCCTCCTCCTCTTCCTTCCTCTTCCTTCCTCTTCTTCCTCCTCCTTCCTCTTCTTCCTCCTCTTCTTCCTCCTCCTTCCTCTTCTTCCTCCTCCTCCTCCTCCTTCCTCCTCCCTCTTCCTCCTTCCTCCTCCCTCTTCCTTCCTCTTCTTCCTCCTCCCTCTTCCTCTTCCTCCTCCCTCTTCCTCCCCTTCCTCTTCCTCCCATTCCTCTTCCTCCCATTCCTCTTCCTCCCCCTCCTCCTCCTCTTCCTCCCCCTCCTCTTCCTCCCCCTCCTCTTCCTCCTCTTCCTCCTCCTTCCTCCTCCTCCTCCTTCCTCCTCCTCCTCTTCCTTCCTCTTCCTTCCTCTTCCTCTTCCTTCCTCTTCTTCCTCCTCCTCCTTCCTCTTCTTCCTCTTCCTCCCCTTCCTCTTCCTCCCCCTCCTCTTCCTCCCCCTCCTCTTCCTCCTCTTCCTCCCCCTCCTCCTCCTTCCTCCTTCCTCCTCCTCCTCCTCCTCCCCTTCCTTCCTCTTCTTCCTCTTCCTTCCTCTTCTTCCTCCTCCTTCCTCCTCTTCCTCCTCCTCCCCTTCCTTCCTCTTCTTCCTCCTCCTTCCTCTTCTTCCTCCTCCTTCCTCCTCCTCCTCCTTCCTCCTCCTCCTCTTCCTTCCTCTTCCTTCCTCTTCTTCCTCCTCCTTCCTCTTCTTCCTCCTCTTCTTCCTCCTCCTTCCTCTTCTTCCTCCTCCTCCTCCTCCTTCCTCCTCCCTCTTCCTCCTTCCTCCTCCCTCTTCCTTCCTCTTCTTCCTCCTCCCTCTTCCTCTTCCTCCTCCCTCTTCCTCCCCTTCCTCTTCCTCCCATTCCTCTTCCTCCCCCTCCTCCTCCTCTTCCTCCCCCTCCTCTTCCTCCCCCTCCTCTTCCTCCTCTTCCTCCTCCTTCCTCCTCCTTCCTCCTCCTCCTCCTTCCTCCTCCTCCTCTTCCTTCCTCTTCCTTCCTCTTCCTCTTCCTTCCTCTTCTTCCTCCTCCTCCTTCCTCTTCTTCCTCCTTCCTCTTCCTCCCCTTCCTCTTCCTCCCCCTCCTCTTCCTCCCCCTCCTCTTCCTCCTCTTCCTCCCCCTCCTCCTCCTTCCTCCTTCCTCCTCCTCCTCCTTCCTCCCCCTCCTCCTCTTCCTCCCCTTCCTCTTCCTCTTCCTCCCCCTTCCTCCTTCCTCTTCCGCCCCCTTCCTCCTTCCTCTTCCGCCCCCTTCCTCCTTCCTCTTCCTCCCCCTTCCCCTTCCTCCTCCCTCTTCCTCCTTCCTCCTCCTCCTCCTCCTCCCTCTTCCTCCTCCTCCTCCTCCTCCTCCTCCTCCTCCTTCCTCCTCCTCTTCCTTCCTCTTCCTCCCCTTCCTCTTCCTCCTCCTTCCTCCTCCTCTTCCTCCCCTTCCTCTTCCTCCTCCTTCCTCCTCCTCTTCCTCCCCTTCCTCTTCCTCCTCCTCCTCTTCCTCCTTCCTCCTCCTCCTCCTCCCTCCTCCTCCTCCCTCTTCCTCCCTCCTCCTCCTCCTCCTCCTCTTCCTCCTCCTCCCCCTTCCTCCTCCTCCTTCCTCTTCCTCCCCCTTCCTCCTTCCTCCTCCTTCCTCTTCCTCCCCCTTCCTCCTTCCTCTTCCGCCCCCTTCCTCCTTCCTCTTCCGCCCCCTTCCTCTTCCTCACCCTTCCCCTTCCTCCTCCCTCTTCCTCCTTCCTCCTCCTCTTCCTCCTTCCTCCTCCTCCTCCTCCTTCCTCCTCCTCTTCCTTCCTCCTCCTCTTCCTTCCTCTTCCTCCCCTTCCTCTTCCTCCTCCTTCCTCCTCCTCTTCCTCCCCTTCCTCTTCCTCCTCCTCCTCTTCCTCACCCTTCTCCTTCCTCCTCCCTCTTCCTCCTTCCTCCTCCCTCTTCCTCCTCCCTCCCCCTTCCTCCTCCTCCCTCCTCCTCCTCCTCCTCCCTCCTCCTCCTCCCTCTTCCTCCCTCCTCCTCCTCCTCCTCCTCTTCCTCCTCCTCCCCCTTCCTCCTCCTCCTTCCTCTTCCTCCCCCTTCCTCCTCCTCCTCCTCTCTTCCTCCCCCTTCCTCCTTCCTCTTCCGCCCCCTTCCTCCTTCCTCTTCGGCCCCCTTCCTCTTCCTCACCCTTCCCCTTCCTCCTCCCTCTTCCTCCTTCCTCCTCCTCTTCCTCCTTCCTCCTCCTCCTCCTCCTTCCTCCTCCTCTTCCTTCCTCCTCCTCTTCCTTCCTCTTCCTCCCCTTCCTCTTCCTCCTCCTTCCTCCTCCTCTTCCTCCCCTTCCTCTTCCTCCTCCTCCTCTTCTTCCTCACCCTTCTCCTTCCTCCTCCCTCTTCCTCCTCCTCCTCCTCCTCCTCCTCCCTCCTCCTCCTCCTCCTCCTCTTCCTCCTTCCTCCTCCCTCCTTCCTCTTCCTCTTCCTCCTTCCTCCTCCTCCCTCCTCCTCCCTCTTCCTCCTCCTCCCTCCTCCTCCTCCCTCCTCCTCCCTCTTCCTCCTTCTTCCTCCTCCTCCCTCCTCCTCCTCCTCCTCCCTCCTCCTCCCCCTTCCTCCTCCTCCCTCCTCCTCCTCCTCTTCCTCCTCCCTCTTCCTCCTTCCTCCCTCTTCCTCCTTCCTCCCTCTTCCTCCTTCCTCCTCCCTCTTCCTCCTTCCTCCTCCCTCCCCCTTCCTCCTCCTCCCTCCTCCTCCCTCCTCCTCCCTCTTCCTCCCTCTTCCTCCTCCCTCCTCCTCCTCCTCCTCTTCCTCCTCCTCCCCCTTCCTCCTCCTCCTTCCTCTTCCTCCCCCTTCCTCCTTCCTCCTCCTTCCTCTTCCTCCCCCTTCCTCCTTCCTCTTCCGCCCCCTTCCTCCTTCCTCTTCCGCCCCCTTCCTCTTCCTCACCCTTCCCCTTCCTCCTTCCTCCTCCTCTTCCTCCTCCTTCCTCCTCCTCCTCCCTCCTCCTCTTCCTTCCTCCTCCTCTTCCTTCCTCCTCCTCTTCCTTCCTCTTCCTCCCCTTCCTCTTCCTCCTCCTTCCTCCTCCTCTTCCTCCCCTTCCTCTTCCTCCTCCTCCTCTTCCTCACCCTTCTCCTTCCTCCTCCCTCTTCCTCCTCCTCCTCCCTCCTCCTCCCTCTTCCTCCTTCCTCCTCCTCCTCTTCCTCCTTCCTCCTCCCTCCCCCTTCCTCCTCCTCCCTCCTCCTCCCTCCTCCTCCCTCTTCCTCCCTCTTCCTCCTCCCTCCTCCTCCTCCTCCTCTTCCTCCTCCTCCCCCTTCCTCTTCCTCCCCCTTCCTCCTTCCTCCTTCCTCTTCCTCCCCCTTCCTCCTTCCTCTTCCGCCCCCTTCCTCTTCCTCACCCTTCCCCTTCCTCCTCCCTCTTCCTCCTTCCTCCTCCTCTTCCTCCTCCTTCCTCCTCCTCTTCCTTCCTCCTCCTCTTCCTTCCTCTTCCTCCCCTTCCTCTTCCTCCTCCTTCCTCCTCCTCTTCCTCCCCTCCCTCTTCCTCCTCCTCCTCTTCCTCACCCTTCTCCTTCCTCCTCCCTCTTCCTCCTTCCTCCTCCTCCTCTTCCTCCTTCCTCCTCCCTCCCCCTTCCTCCTCCTCCCTCCTCCTCCTCCTCTTCCTCCTCCCTCTTCCTCCTTCCTCTTCCTCCTTCCTCTTCCTCCTTCCTCCTCCCTCTTCCTCCTCCTCCCTCCTCCTCCTCCTCTTCCTCCTCCTCCTCCCTCCTCCTCCCCCTTCCTCCTCCTCCCTCCTCTTCCTCCTCCTCCTCCCTCCTCCTCCTCCTCCTCCCTCTTCCTCCTTCCTCTTCCTCCTTCCTCTTCCTCCTTCCTCTTCCTCCTTCCTCCTCCCTCTTCCTCACCCTTCTCCTTCCTCCTCCCTCTTCCTCCTTCCTCCTCCCTCTTCCTCCTCCCTCTTCCTCCTTCCTCCTCCCTCCCCCTTCCTCCTCCTCCCTCCTCCTCCTCCTCTTCCTCCTCCTCCTCCCTCCTCCTCCCTCTTCCTCCTTCCTCCTCCCTCCCCCTTCCTCCTCCTCCCTCCTCCTCCTCCTCCTCTTCCTCCTCCTCCTCCCTCCTCCTCCCTCCTCCTCCTCCTCTTCCTCCTCCTCCTCCCTCCTCCTTCCTCTTCCTCCTTCCACCTCCTCCTCCTATCAGACCCACCTCTCCCTCTCTCCCATCTCTATCAGCTTCTGGTTGATCGCTGCTCTCAGCTGGTAATCTTTGCTCATGATCCGCTCGGAACCGAACTCACTCACCAGAACCGGGTTTAGAACCAGCACTGAGCTGAAAGTCCGATCATAAATCTTCCCTTTGTCAGGACGGACCTCAGCAAGAAGCTCGATGGTTCCGCTGGGGATAGATTGTGAGTGCAGGAGGTTCCGGTCCACTAACGGACACACATTTCTCTCTATAATCCTCTTTATACAATAATAAATATACCTGGGATATTACTATATGTAAAAATCGTGTTTAAATCGTGTTTCAGACCGTGAACTCCACCTCCCATGATGCACCTCGAGGTCCGCCGTGAAGAGGCTCCGTGTGGAAACAGGAAAACGTGAACCTATCATCATTAACACGGTTCTGCATCGGTTCGGGTCGTGTTCGGTCTGAAAGGACTCATGGCTGCAGCCAACTACACCCTGAAGGTCAACAGAGACCTGCTGGACCCGAACTTTGAGAGCTACAGGCTGTCTCTGGACCCCATCCCGACCTACACCGTGGACCTGGACGCTGGTGAGGTTCCGAGTTAGCGGGGTTCTGGATCCAGAACCATTTAGTCCAGAGTCTGTAGGACCTAAAAGAAAAAGCAGTCTCATCTGGACCCGGTCTCAGTTGGTTCGGATTACAACCCAGACCTGATCCAGACCTCATTTTATTGAACATTAATGGAGGAGAACTGGACCGGTCCGGGTTGGTTCTAGCAGGTTTAACAGGGTCATGGATCCACTTTGCATGTAATACATAAAATGAGTTGTACTACAGATTAAATGTAAGTCTTGTTCCCCAGCGCTGGTTCTGGGTTAGTGGGTCAGCTTTATAAATAACGGTAGAACCGGGTCAGTGCTGGGATGGTCCTGGTGGAATGTCCTCAGTTTCTGTCTTTAAACGCTGGTTCCGAAGCTCTGGTATGGGTCTGCACCCCCCCAGAACTCTGATAGGATGGAGAAGACCCAGTCTGATCAGGTCCATCTATCAGCAGCCTCTGTGCATGAATAAAGCCAGGTTCTGGTTCTGTTCTGGGCTCTAACTTTCTAACTTGTCATGTTCTCTGGGTTGCAGCTGTGGAGGAGCTGCAGCTGAAGGATGCTCGCTACACCCTGGAACACATGCGAGCCTTTGGGATGTACAACTACCTGCAGCTGGACCCGTGGTACCAGGACAGCGTCCTGTTCGTGGACTCCAGAGGACGGGTTCTGAGCCTCACCGTCACCCTGGTGAGTCTCTGGGTGTCTGGTGGAGATCAGATTCTGGTTCCACTCAGGTTCTAGCAGGAAATGTTTAATTTCAGTGGCACTGAGTCACCACCAGGTGGCGACGACTGGCCTGATGTATTCTCCTGCTCTGAGGGTAAATTGGTGTCTGTCAGATGATAATAATGTTGACGTGTTTTTGGTTAATCACAGCAGTGATTAGAGAAATGACTCCTGGTTCTGATCCAGGTTTGGTTCTGAGCTGCTTTCATGTCTTAGAAACCGTAATCAGAGATAATGATGCTGCTTTTCTGACCCAAATGATGATCATCCCACTTTTATCCCTCTGCCTTTCAGCGGTGCCATTAAAGGAGGCTCATTGTGTGGCTCTGGTTCTGAAGGCCCGGTTGATTAGGGTTTAATTCGAAGGTTCTTCAGCTCAGTTCAGCAGCTGTAGGGGAGCCTTTCTAAACCTGGTTCTGGTGCGACTCACCTGTCAGGTGGCAAAAGGCTGATCCGACAGCAGCAGGTACATTTTCTTCATCCTCCACCTTCTCTGTGGACCATCAGAACCTTCTGGTCTCCTCACATCTCTTCCATGTGATTCTGCAGGAGAACCGACAGGTTCAACAGAACCTTCAGGTTCAGGTTCTCCAGAGCCATCCAGAACCAAGTCTACTGAGAGTGAATGAGAGAGTGGGCGTGTCTCTCTGTGACCCGGTTAGACTCAGAAGGATGGTTCTGATGGACTGGACGGCTGAGAGATGGAGGTCCAAACAGAACCGGGTTATTCTCAATAATAATAATAATAATAATACGATTATGATTCAACTTTATTGTCTCATGGGAAGTTTGTCTTGTAGTGCCAAGAGTAAATCATCAAAAAACAAAAACAAATGTATAACAATGATTTATACAACAAGGGAACAACTGTGATCATAACAACAATAATATATTATTATTATCAGTAATAATATCCTTAGTTTGTTTGTATTGTTGGATGTTGGCAGTTCACCACAGATAGATCTGATGAACATGAGATGACTGGACGGGTTTTAACTGAATTGGGTTTTATATGAGTGCATATGAATCTAAACGGGATCATTTGAATCTTTTTTTTTTTTTTTTATCCCACGATTTTTTCCCATTATTTATCACCCAGTGCTCCTTAGTTCAGGTCCTGGGGTTCCGCTCTCCCTCTGCCAGCCCCGGGAGGGCCCGTCACTGAAACCCACGCCTCCTTCATACTTGGGGAGTGAGCAGGCCCTTCTTTTCACCCGATGGGGCGGGGTTTCTCCAGCTGGACGTAGCGCGTGGAAGGATCACGTTATTCCAGCCAGATCCTCCCCAACCCCGCGGGCTACCAGCTGCGCCACCGTGCCCCCATCATTTGAATCTAAACATGATCATATGAATCTAAACGTGATCCCGTGAATCTAAACGTGATCCCGTGAATCTAAACGTGTTCCCGTGAATCTAAACGTGTTCCCATGAAATGAATCTAAACGTGTTCCCGTGAATCTAAACGTGATCCTGTGAATCTAAACGTGATCCCGTGAATCTAAACGTGATCCCGTGAATCTAAACGTGTTCCCATGAAATGAATCTAAACGTGTTCCCGTGAATCTAAACGTGATCCCGTGAATCTAAACGTGATCCCGTGAATCTAAACGTGTTCCCATGAAATGAATCTAAACGTGTTCCCGTGAATCTAAACGTGATCCCGTGAATCTAAACGTGTTCCCGTGAATCTAAACGTGTTCCCATGAAATGAATCTAAACGTGTTCCTGTGAATCTAAACGTGATCCCGTGAATCTAAACGTGATCCCGTGAATCTAAACGTGTTCCCATGAAATGAATCTAAACGTGTTCCCGTGAATCTAAACGTGATCCCGTGAATCTAAACGTGATCCCGTGAATCTAAACGTGTTCCCATGAAATGAATCTAAACGTGTTCCCGTGAATCTAAACGTGATCCCGTGAATCTAAACGTGTTCCCGTGAATCTAAACGTGATCCCGTGAATCTAAACGTGTTCCCATGAATCTAAACGTGATCCCATGAATCTAAACGTGTTCCCGTGAATCTAAACGTGATCCCGTGAATCTAAACGTGATCCCGTGAATCTAAACGTAATGTGTTATAAACTGGAGGCTGTCCTCCCTTTGACTGAACTCTTCTTTCTGGACGCTTCCAGGACACGGTTCTGGGAAAACCCAAGGAGGTCTTCAGCATCGGTTCTGAGTCCAGTTGCCATGACGACAGGCTGTGCGCCTCTCTCAGCCTCACCTCGGCTACCTGGGCGGCTCTTTCTGACGGCGGCGGGCGGCTGCTGCTGCTCCGCACCGGCAGGCGTGGAGACGGCGCTCACATGAGGTGGGAGGTGAGTTAGAGATTGGAGCAGGGATTCAGGTTACCTGAACAGAACCGATTCTGCCAGGAAGTTCTGTTCTGGTGTCCAGGTTTAGTCACCTTTGTGTCTGAGCAGGTTCTGTTCAGCGAACCCATGGGGGAGCCGTTCACCATCCTGCACAGCGTGTCCCACGTCCGGGTCGGCCTGCACGCCGTGGAGGTTCTGCTGCTGCGCGTCCAGAAGGACCCGCAGGAAACCACGGGAAGCGGATACTCGGTGTCCCTGGAGTGGATCACAGTGGGCGGCGCCGCAGGACCCGGTGGGTGGAGCGGGCCAGAACCCGGATATCAGCTGATGGACTCTCATTAGACGTCCTGACATTTGCTCTGATTAATAAAGCAGATATTAAAACGGTGCAGACAGGAGGCGCCTCTGGAGATCATCTGCTGATCAATGATTCATGACCTACAGAAATCTGATTAAAGAGCTGCTTTCATCCTTCTCCAGAGAACTGTCCTCCTCAGCAGGTCTTCTTGTCTCCACATGCAGGTGAGGAGAAGAAGTACGAGGTGAGGAAGAGGAGGGTCCTCCGAGGGAAGTCGGTGCCTCATTACGCCGCCGTGGAGCCGCAGGGGAAGGGCCTGATGGTGGCCTCAGAGAAACCGTTTGTCTTCACGCACGTCGACGGCCGTCCTGTGGAGCAGCCGGCGCCCATGGAGGCGGAGAAGGCAGGTGGGTCGGAGCGGGTCAGACCTCCATGTTCAGTCGGGAACATCAGAACTTTTATTGGGATTTATCTGGGAGACAAACACAGGGTTGGAAAGAAAGTCTAAACAGTGAGGGAAGGTATTTCTGTTTAGCATGTTTAACCATCAGGATGGATGGAGAGACATCTGAGAACATCAGCTGGATTCAGGTCTGGACTTTGACTAGGCCATTCTAAACCATCCCATCATTTCTCTGGCTGCATGTTCAGGGCGGTCGTCCTGCTGGAAGGTGAAGCTCCACCCCAGTCTCAGGTCTTTTCCTGGATTTAGCTCTGACCCACAGCATGATGCTGCCACCACCATGTTTCCCTGTTGGGATGGTGAGTTCAGGATGATCTGCTGAGTCAGTTCTGCTGTTTTGCATGTTTGACGAGAAGTTCAGTTCTGGTTTCCCCTGATCAGAACACGGTTTGTTGCAAACCAGAAACATCTTCTGACCTTCTTCTTGTTCCTCGTCATCAGGTTCAGATTTTTGGAGTTCTACTGTAGAAAGGTTGTCCCACCTGAGCTGTAGATCTCTGCAGCTCCTCCAGAGCTTCTCTGATTAAAGCTCTCCTTCAATCCAGGTGGACCAGAACCTCCTCCCTGTAGAAACTAACCCTGCTTTAAACGGGACCAGAACTTCCTCCCTATAAGGCAAGACCATTTTACTAGTATAGCAACACTTTCATCAACAAGTTAATTCAAGGTGCTTTACATGATTAAGTGGTAAAATAAAAATAACAGTAAAACACAAAGCAAATAAAGTAAAGGGATGTTGAGTAGACTGGAATTAGAGGACCTGATTGGTCTGGGGGGGGTTGCTATAGTAACAGTAGATCTTCATCATATTTTGGTGCTAAGCCATGTAATGATTTATAAACTAGTAAAAGTATCTAGAAGTCTATTCTCTGAGCTACAGGGAGCCAGTGTAAGGACTTTAGAACTGGGGTGATGTTCTCTACTTTCCTGGTTCTAGTGAGGAACACGAGCAGCAGCGTTCTGGATCAGCTGCAGTTGTCTGATTGACTTTTTAGGCAGACCTGTGAAGACGCTGTTGCAGTAATCAATCCCACTAAAGATAAACGCATGGATGAGTTTTTCTAGGTCCTGTTGCGACATCAGTCCTTTGATCCTAGAAATGTTCTTCAGGTGATAGAAGGCTGACCTTGTTATTGACCTTTATGTGACCCTGGAGGTTCAGGTCTGAGTCCATTACTACACCTAGATTTCAGGCCTGGTCAGTAGTTTCTAGCTGGATTAACTGAAGCTGTGTGCTGACTGTTGATCGTTCCTCTTTAGGTCCAAAAGTAATTACTTCTGTTTTGTTTCTATTCAGCTGGAGAAAGTTATGGCACATCCATCCATTTGTTTGGTCAATGCATTGATTTAGGGTTTGGATGGGTTCAAAGTCACCTGGTGACATCATAATGTAGAGCCGAGTATCATCTGCATAGTTAGAGTAGCTAATCATATTGGTTGCTATAATCTTGCCTAGTGGGAGCATGTAGATATTAAATAAGAGGTGCCCCAGGATGGAGCCCTGGGGAACCCCACATGGGATTTCTGTTTGTTCTGATGAAAAGTTTCATATTGAAACAAAGAAGTCCCTGTTCTTTAGGTAAGACTCAAACCAGCCAAGTCCTGTACCAGAGAGTCCAACCCAGCTCTCCAGTCGTTCTAGTAAAATATGATCAACACTAAGGTCCAACAGAACCAGCACTGTGGTTCTACCACAGTCTGTATTTATGCTGTAGAACCTAATCCTGCTGTTGACCAGACCAGAACCTCGTCCCTGACCTGCTGGGTTCCTTGGTCTCCATGATGCTGAATGTTCTCCACAGAACCTTTGAGGCCAGAACCAGAACCGCTGCTGTTGGACTCTGACTGGTTGGACTGTGTTTTATTTAGGGGTATCAGATGGAAGGGGGCTGAGCTTTTCTGATTTTTTTTTTGTGTAAAATCATTGAGAAGCATGAATCGTTTTCTCTCCTCTACCTTGTGTTGGTCTGTCACATAAAATCCTAATAAAATAATCAGAATGTGGAAAGTTTGATGGGGTGTGAATACTTTTTCATAAGCTGTGTGAACTTTTGGAACCTTTCTCTCCTGATCGCTGGTTAAACTTTTAGTTCAGCTGCAGCTTTTGGTTCTTGAATAAAACCGTGTCGGCGCGCAGGGATTAAATATCCCAGTTCTCAGAACCGGACCTTAGAGTCCGACTGTCCGCAGATTTGAGGCACCCGGCATCGGTCCAGAACATCAGAACCCTGTGGGTCAGGGGTCAACAGCTCCAGTCCACTAGAGCTACTTCCCAGAAATGTTTTGCTCCAACACAGACATGCTTAGCTTAGCTTAGCTTAGCTTATCTGGGATCTGATTCCTCTAAATCTGCATGACGTTCCTCCTTTGAACGGATTCTAACCTCCAACCATCATCATCATCATCATCTCTCCACCATTTCATCAAGCTGACTGCCCCACGCTAGCGGCGCTGCCTTCTCCTCTCTGATGGCGTGGTTCAGAGGCGGAGCCATCTTCGAACGCTAACAAGATGGAGGAGAGATGCTCCACCCTCTTCAGCTTCTTGTTGAAGCCAAAGAGACAGTCGGCCAATCGGGTTCCAGAGTTCACCCAGCTTCAAACAACAGGATGGATTTCATCTAAACTGGAGCACGTTCATCACTGCTGTCAGGTCAAAGGTCACAGTGGGAGGTGGCTTTGCAGGTCTCCGTCTCATTGGTCCAGTCCGGCGCTCCATCCCCGTGGATTAGGGCTGGGCGATAAATCGATTTTATCGATTAATTCAAATTAGCTTTTTAAGAAGATTTGTTTTTGAGAAAATCAAGATTTACCAACCCCTTTATTTACCTACTGATAACTTTGGGCGCCAGGTGTGTGCCACCAACTTTGCACACAACTTTGAATTCAGGTAGACTCCCAAAGGAGATATTAAAATAAGAGTTTCAAACAAATAGATTCTGTCATTCGTTATTTCTGTTTAAGAAAGTAAAGAAAGTAAAAAATCGATTAGAATCGGAAATCGAATTTGGTGTGAAAAAAATCGGAGCTTTTATTTTTAGGCCATATCGCCCAGCCCTGCCGTGGATATTAAAGCTGGGCTCCTGCTGTAGGCGAAGTTTTGTTTCTGATGCCTCCGGATCAGAACCAGCCAACGCTGATCGGTCTGATGTTTCTCCAGCCCGTCCTGCTTCGTCTCCCAGTGGAGCTGTTCCTGCTTCACCCTGGGCTCCATCAGCAGCTTTAGATCTGTAGGGAGCCGACAAACTTCAGAATAATTTATTAAATCAAGTGTTTTCATCATTTTAGCCAAGCAGAAATCCTCCAGAAGGTCCGATTCCCAAATGGTGGTTCTGCAGAAACAGAGCTGCTGCTGCTGCTGGAGCCCAGTCTGCTGTTTGTTAGACAAGAGAAAACAGCTCGGATCTGCTGGGTCCAAAAAACAAGCAGCCAGAACCCGTAACAGTTCATCTCAGCCCAGAATCAGCAGAGTGGAACCGGCTTCATGGAGTCAGAACCAGGATCTCCTGAACCACGTGATGCTGAAGCTCAGAACCCGCCTCCCTTCATTCCTCCGTCAGATACACGGATCAGAGGAAATGTTCTCCCGCTAGAACCAGAAAGAACTACAGGAGATCCAGATTACTGAGCAGGAAATGTTCCGGTACCAGACGACTAATCCGTCCTTAACTCCAGAATGGAAACCCAAACATCCCGCTCCCAAACAGCGCTCCAGATTCTCCAGAGTTCTGGTTCCGGGCCGGCTTCTCCTGATCAGATGAATCAGCTCAGCCTTTTGCTAACATCCCAAATCATTTTAATATTTCACTAGATTTTAAATAAAAGGTGACAAAAGAAGCTGAGATTATTTTAGATGAAATATTAAAGTCATCAACTGCAGACTTACATTAAGTTTATAATTTCTACAGTTAACATTAAATTAAAAGTTTTATAAATAAACGGATGTTTTTTTCCAGAACCGCTCTACTTCTGGCAGCAGACGGCGGCTGACATCACCGTCTGTCTCCGCCTCCCTGAGGGTGTGGCCAAGGAGGACGTGAGCTTCAGGCTAACGATGGACGAGGTGAGCGTCGGGGTCCGGGGCCTCCCCCCGCTGCTGGAAGGTCAGCTGTACGCGTCCGTGGACCCCGAGGCCAGCGCCTGGAATATCAGGAACAACAAGAGGTGGGAAGGTCGGAAGGCGCTCAGTCGCTTCCTGCACTGATTTGGTACTTTCTGCTGGTGTGAACCTGCAGTCCTTTCACTTTATTACCAGTTTATCACTTTATTACTATATTTATCAGGTATCACACAGCCAGCTTTAACCAGGTTAGCTGGTTAGTGGTGAACCTCTAGCTGCTTTAGACTGGAAACTGGAGGGGGAAGACTCTGCTGGGGTCTCTAAAGAGCTTCTTTTCCACCAAATTCACAAAGCAAACACCTCTAATTACAAACTAGGGTAAAGTTGGTCAATTCTCACTGGTTTAGCAGCACCTCCCAGTTTGGCCTCAGAGGAGCAGCAGCTGCAGTGGCCCCGCCTCCTTCTAGAGGAGCCAGCAGTGGCCCCGCCTCCTTCTAGAGGAGCCAGCAGTGGCCCCCCCTCCTTCTAGAGGAGTCAGCAGTGGCCCCGCCTCCTTCTAGAGGAGTCAGCAGTGGCCCCGCCTCCTTCTAGAGGAGTCAGCGGTGGCCCCGCCTCCTTCCAGTGAAGCCAGCGGTGGCCCCGCCTCCTTCTAGAGTCAGCAGTGGCCCCGTCTCCTTCTAGAGTCAGCAGTGGCCCCGCCTCTTTCTAGAGGAGTCAACATTGGCCCCGCCTCCTTCTAGACAAGCCAGCAGTGGCCCCGCTTCCTTCTAAAGGACTCAGCAGTGGCCCCGCCTCTTTCTAAAGCAGTCAACATTGGCCCCGCCTCTTTCTAAAGCAGTCAGCAGTGACCCCACCTCCTTCTAGAGGAGTCAGCAGTGACCCCACCTCCTTCTAGTGAAGCCAGCTGTGGCCCTGCCTCCTTCCAGTTAAGCCAGCTGTGGCCCCGCCTCCTTCCAGTTAAGCCAGCAGTGGCCCCGCCTCCTTCTAGAGTCAGCAGTGGCCCCGCCTCCTTCTAGAGGAGTCAGCAGTGACCCCGCCTCCTTCCAGTTAAGCCAGCTGTGGCCCCGCCTCCTTCCAGTTAATCCAGCTGTGGCCCCGCCTCCTTCCAGTTAAGCCAGCAGTGGCCCCGCCTCCTTCTAGAGTCAGCAGTGGCCCCGCCTCCTTCTAGAGTCAGCAGTGGCCCCGCCTCCTTCTAGAGTCAGCAGTGGCCCCGCCTCCTTCTAGAGTCAGCAGTGTCCCCGCCTCTTTCTAGAGGAGTCAGCGGTGGCCCCGCCTCCTTCTAGTGAAGCCAGCTGTGGCCCCGCCTCCTTCTAGTGAAGCCAGCTGTGGCCCCGCCTCCTTCTAGTGAAGCCAACTGTGGCCCCGCCTCCTTCTACAGGAGTCAGCTGTGGCCCCGCCTCCTTTTAGTAAGGCCAGCAGTGGCCTCGCCTCTTATTGATTCCAGCTGTGGCACAGCCTCCTTCTAGAGGAGCTAGCTGTGGCCCCGCCTCCCTCTAGAGGAGCCAGCTGGGGCCCCGCCTCCTTCTACAGGGGTCAGCTGTGGCCCCGCCTCTTTCTAGAGGAGTCAGCAGTGACCCCACCTCCTTCTAGTGAAGCCAGCTGTGGCCCCGCTTCCTTCTAGAAGAGTCAGCAGTGTCCCCGCCTCTTTCTAGAGGAGTCAGTGGTGGCCCCGCCTCCTTCTAGTGAAGCCAACTGTGGCCCCGCCTCCTTCTAGTGAAGCCAACTGTGGCCCCGCCTCCTTCTAGTGAAGCCAGCAGTGGCCCCGCCTCCTTCTAGTGAAGCCAGCAGTGGCCCCGCCTCCTTCTACAGGAGTCAGCTGTGGCCCCGCCTCCTTCTAGTAAGGCCAGCAGTGGCCCCGCCTCCTATTGATTCCAGCTGTGGCCCCGCCTCCTATTGATTCCAGCTGTGGCCCCGCCTCCCTCCAGAGGAGCCAGCTGGGGCCCCGCCTCCCTCTAGAGGAGCCAGCTGGGGCCCCGCCTCCCTCTAGAGGAGTCAGCTGTGGCCCCGCCTCCTTCTAGTGAAGCCAGCAGTGGCCCCGCCTCCTTCTACAGGTGTCAGCTGTGGCTCCGCCTCCTATTGATTCCAGCTGTGGCACAGCCTCCCTCTAGAGGAGCTAGCTGTGGCCCCGCCTCCCTCTAGAGGAGCCAGCTGGGGCCCCGCCTCCTTCTACAGGGGTCAGCTGTGGCCCCGCCTCCTTTTAGTGAAGCCAGCCGTGGCCCCGCCTCCTTTTTAAGTTTCAGACCTCTGAACAAGTTTCTGCTGCAGCTTTCAGGGTCTGATAATGTCCCAAGCGATGCTGAACTTTGACCTTTCCTGCTCTGACGCTGCTCCTGTCCCTGATACGGCTGCAGGTTGCTGGATAGCAGCTCTGTAAAGCTTTTATTTTGAAAGGAATGCTTTAGAAGTGCATGGAGAGAAAAAGTTGTCGTTTCTGTAATAAACCATATGATGACTCCAAACCAGCCTGTGTCCTGACAGATGAGCAGGTTGGATTATAATGATGTAAAAACGTTCATGTTTCTCATATTTGTCCATGTTGGACCTTGGAAGGCGGTCCCTGAGGTTCTAGCAGAACGCTCCATCAGCCCTGATGACGCAGAGTGCAGAGAATATCAGCCAGCGTTTATTTCTGCTGTGTGTTTTTATTCTCTCATTATTTGCGTCTCCCACCATTAAAACCCATCTGTCCTGTTTGAGGCTGAATAGTTTTTATAAGCTGCGCCTCTATTGATTCAGTCGTCATTATGAGTTGAGTCATATCTTCCACTCAGAGACCTTTAACACTCTCTGTATGTATTCTGTTGAGTCTTTTCCTGATTATCCTTCATAAAGTGAAATGCTGATTGAATCTGGAGGAGGGAGCCTCTGTGTTGTTCATCTTGGGTCCAGAAGGACAGAAAAAATAGAAGGATCTGTTTTTATTCTCTGCCCACATTCTGATCTCTGTCGGAGATGAATAAACCCTCCCAGGTCTAACTGGTGCGTTTCAGACACGTTTCCAGTGCAGCCTGCTTGTTCCCGTCTCTGATGGTTCTGCAGGGAGTTCGGACCTTTAGAGCTTTGATCACAGCTTGCATATCTGCGTTCTGGTATTCAGGATCTGGACACGTTTACAGTCATCTCCATGGATATCAAGCCTCAGACCTCATTAATCAGTGAAATGCTCTGGATAGAAACAATTTCCCTGCACAGCTGAGGGGCAATATGGAGGTGTGTTGACCTTTGACCCATGGTGAGTGGAGGTCATACTGATTCCTACGTGTTCTGGCCGTGAGCGGGGCTGCATGCATGCATCTGTTGCAGTGGATGCTGTTGCATGGATCCTTTCCTGCGGCTGCAGAGGAACCGGCTCCTGGCTGAGGGACTCGGGTCGGTTCTGCCCGGAGGTCCGTCCCAGCCAAGCCTCAGGTCTGGTCCTGTTCATCATTCAACACCTAAACATTTGTAACCAAAGTTCCGACATCATCTAGTTATTGTTCATTTATCATATTTGGTCTAAAATAAAGAAATGTAAGGAGGTCGTGAAATCATGAACAAATTAGAACATTAGTTATTGGCTAGCATCCATTTTATTCCCCACTGCTGTCACAGAGAAGCTGGTAGCGCTGCTGCCTTGCAGCAAGAAGGTCCTCTGTTCAAATCCCGGCCTGAAGTCTCTCTGCATGTTCTCCCTAAGCATGCATGGGTTCCCATAGGGTACTCCGACAGGTTAATTGGTCCCTGAATGGTCCCAAGGTGTGAGTGTGTACAAAGTGCTTTACATGATAAAATCAGAAAAATGAACAAAGCTAAATGGATCGTACACAACCAGTTAAACTGTCAGCACATAGAAGATGGATACACCCCCCCACTCCGACCCGTGTGTCTCTGTGTTGCCCTGCGATGGGCCGCCGATCTGTCCAGGTTAGACCCTCCCCCCTCAGACACTCAGAGGATTTCCACCCGCTGAGACGGATCCCCTAACCAGACCGGATCTGGTCTCTAACGGGGCGGCGTCCATCGCAGCGTGTTGCTAACTGCGTGTTGCTAACTGCGTGTTGCTAACTGCGTGTTGCTAACTGCGTGTTGCTAACCGCGTGTTGCTAACCGCGTGTTGCTAACCGCTTGTTGCTAACCGCGTGTTGCTAACCGCTTGTTGCTAACCGCGTGTTGCTAACCGCGTGTTGCTAACCGCGTGTTGCTAACCGCGTGTTGCTAACTGTTAGTTGCTTCCTGCGTGTTGCTTCCTGCGTGTTGCTTCCTGCGTGTTGCTTCCTGCGTGTTGCTAACCGCGTGTTGCTAACCGCGTGTTGCTTCCTGCGTGTTGCTAACCGCGTGTTGCTAACCTGTTGCTAACCGCGTGTTGCTAACCGCGTGTTGCTAACAGCGTGTTGCTAACCGCGTGTTGCTAACCGTTTGTTGCTAACCGTTTGTTGCTAACCGTTTGTTGCTAACGTTTGTTGCTAACAGTTTGTTGCTAACAGTTTGTTGCTAACTGTTTGTTGCTAACTGTTTGTTGCTAACTGTTTGTTGCTAACTGTTTGTTGCTAACTGTTTGTTGCTAACTGTTTGTTGCTAACTGTTTGTTGCTAACCACGTGTTGCTAACCGTACTCGGCTAACCCCTGTGTATTGCTAACCGCTGTGTTTTGCTACCTGCTGTGTGTTGCTAACTGCTGTGTGTTGCTAACTGCTGTGTGTTGCTAACTGCTGTGTGTTGCTAACTGCTGTGTGTTGCTAACTGCTGTGTGTTGCTAACTGCTGTGTGTTGCTAACTGCTGTGTTTTGCTACCTGCTGTGTGTTGCTACCTGCTGTGTGTTGCTAACTGCTGTGTGTTGCTAACTGCTGTGTGTTGCTAACTGCTGTGTGTTGCTAACTGCTGTGTGTTGCTAACCGCGTGTTGCTAACTGTGTCCTCCCAGCCTGGAGATCACCCTGCAGAAGCTGAGCGAGGGACCCATGTGGGCGGAGCTAGTGCTGGGGAACCGGAGAGGAGAGTTTGTGATGAGCGACGAGCAGACGGCCCTGATCCACGAGAGGCTGACCCACCTGACCTCTGATGACCTGGTGAGGATGAGCTTCACACCTGCTGGAAGGAGGAGTCGGAACGCTCACATGATGGTTCTGCTGGTCGTGGCCTAAGTGCTGTAACCATGGTAACGTGACATCAGTATTCCGTTACCTGGGAGGTTTCTGACTCCTCTTCCTCAGCCTTCATCCAGGCCTCCTGTGCTAATCAGCCCTTTCAGATGCTAATAAATGCTAAACAAGTTGTTTGTGTCCAGAACGGGAACCCTGAGCGGGACAAGCCGCCCTGTAACCCCCAGGAGCTGGAGGACTGCGACGGGTTTCCAGAGGACAGCTTCAGCCTCACACACTTTGAGGAGGAGTCTCTGCGGCCGACGCAGGTGGTGAGTAACGCAGTGTCACCTGTACACCCGCCGACACGCGAACGCACCTGACCTTCAGGTCGTCGCTGTGCTGTGAGCGGCGCAGCAACAAGGTACTTGACCTGAGAGCTGCTGAAAGG
>OY747713.1:890898-934120 GCA_963556495.2 Valencia hispanica | reverse complement strand
AGAGCTGCTGAAAGGCTCCGATTCTCATCCTCTTCATCACCTGAATACTAATCAGGCAGGAAGATCCAGGCATGGAACCAGGGTGCATTGTGGGAAGAAGAAGGTGAGCCTTCTGCTGGGAAACCTTGAGTCCAGCTCAAAAGATTATATCATCATAAACATATTTGTTGTCATCCATTTCAGAAAGAAAAACTCATATAGATCTATCACACAGAGTGAAATATTACAAGCTTTTATCTTTGTGATCTTGATGATGATGATGACAGAGAATGGAACCTAAAAATGAGCCTCTCAGAAACTGAGAATGTTGTGAAAAAGAGGCAGCATGTCTGTGGAAAGTTGAGTGGAAGGAAAAAGTGCACCAGCAACAGGGAAAACCGCAGCCTTGACAGGATTGTCCAGCAGAATCCCTTCAGGAATCTGGGGGAGCTTCACCAGGAGTGGACGGAGGCTGGACCCAGAACATCTGGACCCACGACGCTCAGATGGGTCCAGAACCTGGACCACAAGCGTCTTACCTGGACCGAGGAGAACCAGAACCGGACCGACGAGAACCAGAACCGGACTGTTGCTCTGTGGTTTTCAGATGAAAGTAAAGTTTAGATTTAATTGTATTCGATCGTCAGAACCTTCTGGGTCTGCAAACCTTCTGGGTCTGCAGGGAGATCACCTTCAGGTCCTGGTTCTCCAGAACCATCCAGAACCAAATCTACTGGGAGTGATGTGAGAGTTGGCGTGTCTCTGCTGCATGCTGCACATGCTCAGTCCAGAACCTCGGTCCAGAACATGGGTCCAGAACCAAGGTCCAGAACATGGGTCCAGAACCTCGGTCCAAAACCTTGGTCCAGGAGACAATTGTCACATGAACATTCAGGGTGGAAAATATTTGGTTTCATTTCCTAAAGAACAAAAGTGTGATGTCATCGTTGCTCATGACTGATGTTCATCTAGAAATATGTTGTTTTCTAACGACAGACTAAACTGGGTCAGAATATTAATGATATTCAGGAAAAATGTGTGCAAACATCTAGAAATATGGATCTATGATGGCCCAGATTTTGGTTCCAGACTCTTGAGGCCGTGTTGTCCTGACATGATTGGCCGTTTGTTACACCAGCGGTTCTGCTAACAGCATAAACACGACGCTGAGTCGGCGCTCCGTCCAATCCCAACACGACGCTGAGTCGGCGCTCCGTCCAATCACTAATCATCCTCCATAAACATTAAAACGGGACGGAATGACCCGTCTGCTCAGCAGCTGCTTCTCCTCAACAATTTTACATGAAATTATGACTGAGATCTGATTTAGCGGTTCTGATCCAGCAGAAGGTTTGGGTCAGTTTCTATTTTTAGACAGAGAGGGATCCAAGATGGAGCTCCTCTCCAGAACTCTGTTATTTCCAGTTCTGTTTGACCGGTTCTGTTGGTATTTACAGTTCTGTGGGACCGGTTCTGTCGGTATTTACAGTTCTGTTGGACCGGTTCTGTAGGTATTTACAGTTCTGTTGGACCGGTTCTGTTGGTATTTACAGTTCTGTTGGACCGGTTCTGTGGGACCGGTTCAGTTGGTATTTCCAGTTCTGTTTGACCGGTTCTGTTGGTATTTACAGTTCTGTTGGACCGGTTCTGTGTGACCGGTTCTGTTGGTATTTACAGTTCTGTGGGACCGGTTCTGTCGGTATTTACAGTTCTGTTGGACGGGTTCTGTGTGACCGGTTCTGTTGGTATTTACAGTTCTGTTGGACCGGTTCTGTGTGACCGGTTCTGTTGGTATTTACAGTTCTGTGGGACCGGTTCTGTCGGTATTTACAGTTCTGTTGGACGGGTTCTGTGTGACCGGTTCTGTTGGTATTTACAGTTCTGTTGGACCGGTTCTGTGTGACCGGTTCTGTTGGTATTTACAGTTCTGTGGGACCGGTTCTGTCGGTATTTACAGTTCTGTTGGACGGGTTCTGTGGGACCAGTTCTGTTGGACGGGTTCTGTGGGACCAGTTCTGTTGGACGGGTTCTGTGGGACCGGTTCTGTTGGTATTTACAGTTCTGTTGGACCGGTTCTGTTGGTATTTCCAGTTCTGTGGGGCTGGTTCTGTTGGTATTTACAGTTCTGTTGGACCGGTTCTGTTGGTATTTACAGTTCTGTTTGACCGGTTCTGTTGGTATTTACAGTTCTGTTGGACCGGTTCTGTGGGACCGGTTCAGTCGGTATTTCCAGTTCTGTTGGACCGGTTCTGTTGGTATTTCCAGTTCTGTTGGACCGGTTCTGTTGGTATTTCCAGTTCTGTTGGACCGGTTCTGTGGGACCGGTTCAGTCGGTATTTCCAGTTCTGTTGGACCGGTTCTGTTGGTATTTCCAGTTCTGTTGGACCGGTTCTGTTGGTATTTCCAGTTCTGTGGGGCCGGTTCTGTTGGACCGGTTCTGTTGGTATTTCCAGCTGTGAGTCTACATGGATTTAATGGATCGTTGATGTTCTACAGGTTGATTAACAATCAGCAGCACAGAAACAATCAATAGTCGATAATGAAACCTTCATTGATTCAGAATGTTTCTCATCTTCATCGTCTGAACTCGTTGATCCCGACCCGAGAGGTTCTGGGTTCTGGGTCGGACCCACTGAGGCAGAGTGATTCTGAGTGGGTGAGTGGGCTCGGCTGTCAGCCGATGATGGATCCCTGAAAGGCGTCGGATCGGCGCCGTCAGCAAACTGAGCCGACGTCAGAGGGAGGTCCGATGGTGGGAAACATGGACTTTTATGGTTAAAGTGCTGCTATGAATTCTGGGACGCCGCCGACGTCTTAGAGGAATGTTAAACGGAGCGTCTGGGAGGAAAGCTGCTGACAAACAGAACCGAACCAGAACATAAACAGAACAGCATAATGAACTAAAGGAAAGAGTTTGGAAATGATCTGTGTTCTGACTCAAACATCGCCGACCCGTTGGACCGGTTCTCCAGAACCCACTGGGATCCGTCTGATACATTTACTGATGTTTATTCCTGCTGCTTCTTTTGCTCACATTTCTTTATTAGCTGAAGTAAAAACCCTGACATCATTTATTTCTCTAGTTGTTTTATGACCACAGAAGATTTTGATCTGAAGATAAAACAGAGTTTGGACCGGCTCTATCGGGTCAGAATGTTTACTCAACGGTTCTGGATTATCCTCACAGATCATAAACCAACAGCTTCGTGTCGATCCGGGTCCACATGGTTCTGATCTCCACATCTCTTATAATTACTTCATATCTGGACCAAGTCTTTGGATCTGAGTGTGATTGTTCTGGTGAAGGTCCGGTCTACAGCAGGTACCGCCAGCCTCCATCTTCCTCTCTCTGCATATGCTCGTCATCATTCCAGGAACCGTAAACATCCGGACCATAAAATGTCCGATAAGGCTCGGCTGACGTGAGCCCGATTGGTTCTGAACTGGTTCCCATTGATCCGTGAGCTCAATATCACCTCCCTGAGGGGAAATAAAGAGAGTCCATGATGCATTGCAGCATCCAGGCTCTCTGTCTGTGGTTCTGATTGACCCGAGAGACGTTCAGCATCCTCAGAACCTTCATTGAAAGGAGAGAGAAGAGAAAAATGTGCGGTTCTGACCCAGAAGGAATGTGTTTAGGTTTCCAGACCTGCAGGAGTCCAGATGGAAACAGGAAGAGGAAGCTATAGCAGCTGAGAGAAGCTTCCAGAACGTCTCCTACCGGTGGTTCTGATCCAAACTAGTCGGTCCCTTGTGTGTCTGGAGTCCAGGCTGTCCACCAGCGGAGTGCTATCCTACTCCATGTTTGGTGGCACCATGCAGGCTTTCTACTGGATCAGGGTCCAGAACTGTGTTTCCTCTCCACGCGTCCTGAGGTGTTCACTGAGAAACGTCCCATATCATGATGCCTGCGCCACCGTACTTCACAGTAGACCGGTCCTAACCAAAGTCCTGTATGGCGCTGTACTTTAACAGTTCTTATTGGATCTGACCTCCTGGATCCTAAAGGAGCAGCGCTGCTTTCATCTGTCCACCAGGCGGCCATCTTGGACAGGTATCCCCCGCTCCACTTTGTAATCCGTTTGGCCGACGCAATGAAGCGTCAGCGCGTTTATTAAATCATAACTCGCTAAATACTAAACTGATTTTCACACATTTTTTTGTCTGCAAACACCAAACATTTAACTCTGATACAGGACAGATGGTTCGGATTATTTCTATGTACATAGTCCGCTTTACAGTAAGAGTATTCTGATTTACTCATAAAATGTATTCAAAACACACATAATGCTATGAGATAGAAAAGCAGAAAGCACTACTCAGCCATTTTAATAATTGATTAATATGTACAGTATAATTCATGTGTAATATACACATATAATATAGATATTAAATATAATAGATGTTATATAGGCTAATATACAGATTATATGTATATATATTAGATATAGATTATATATATATGTGTGTGTGTATATATATAGATATATATCTATGTTGCGACTGGATAGCTCGGTTGGTTAAGACAACAAGCTGGCAAGATCAATAGGAACCAGAAACTATGAACACCATCCAGTGTGGGTCGTTGGGCAAGACCCTTCACGCTACTGCCCACCTCATACCATGATGAGAGACGATGAAATACACGAGATGCCGGCTGAGACGTTGCTCAGACAAATGAGTCTGTGTCAGGTGCTGGGGAACCAGTGCATATCCATGAAAAACGGGCTACTGGAAGAAGGCGGAAATGGACGAGATGCGAGAACAGGGCTCTGTTGGAATGCTACTCAAGTGACCCTAATCAGACACGTTACACAAAAAGAATGTGGGCTGAATGGTTACTTTGATACCCACAGTTACAGCTGATGCCAAAACAAATTGAGATTGATGAGATACAACACAAATGCTATGGCATGAGGAGTCCAGACGCCAGGTCAGAGGGGAGATTATACCAACTCCCCAACCAGAGGAGGGGAATGGACCCCCAATGAGTGAAACGATAACGCTGAGCGAGGAAGTGGCTGGCCTGAAAGATGAGATCATGGCGAGAATGAGTGCATGACAACCCCGACGCTGATTACAACGGCTAAGTGAAGTACCCTCGGAAAGTCTCCTGGAAACTGTGAATGCAGCATTGAGAGCGTTCCCCACCACATCAATATATGATCTACACTTCAGCAGCAGTGATCCTAGAGACGCTAGGCTATAAGAGCAACCATGAGAAACAATACCCACCATGGAAAAGACGGTTGGAAGCTAACATCAAGGTAGCTCGGAGAGAAGTGAGCCAATTGACAGAGGGCCAGAGAGGTACCTGAAGCACTCGAACTCCCCAACAAAGACTCCAAGCCTTGGCCAGCCGCCTAAAGAGGTACAGGAAAGACAATGAAGCCAGACGAATAACCCAACCAGCAAAGATGTACGCTCCGTGGCAGGCTGGAAACGGAAAGACACTGGATTCAACTGGAGAGTAGTAGGAGAGAAAAGTAGCAGAGTGAAGAAAAGTGGTCAGTCTGTCCTCCAGCAGTCTAAGCCTATAGCAGCATAACTACATAACTACAGGCTTTATATGTAAGAAGAAGGATCTTAGATTCTATTCTGGATTTAACAGGGAGCCAATGAAGGGAAGCTAAAACAGGAGAAATGTGATCTCTCTTTTTAATATTCATCAGAACTCTTGCTGCAGCATTTTGGATCAACTGAAGGCTTTTAATGGCATTTTGTGGACTTCCTGATAGTAAAGAATTACAGTATATATAATAGTTATAGATACTATGTATAATAGATATAGATACTATATATAATAGATAATATAAATAGATGTAGGAGAGTGTACACCAAAACACTGTACAAAGGAGGTCAATCTTATTTTCTTCATTCATCTATTCTGTTACTTTTTCTATCATTATTTATTCTTATTTACTTCTTCCTTCAGATTTCTTAGAACCTTTCTTTAACAAAAAATGGCGTTTCTGTAGATGACGACCCAAAGCTGCTGAAATAATCAGTAAGCTGTTTGCTAACCGGTCGGATGGGTGGATAAGAGACATTTTATACCAGTAAAAATAGTTTTATTTCTACATTAGCATTCTTGTGTCAGTTGTAATCTAAGTCAGAGGTTTAATAATATACGATTTATAAAGTCTCAGGCTTCTTACCGTAGCTAATATTAGCTAGCTAAGATTTAGTTGGTTAACATAAATACAGTAATATTATATTTACACAATACAAACAATAAAATGTTCAATCTTACTGGTGAAAAGTTATCCCCCAGCCGTACTCTCAACATTAGAACAGGAATACGCCACCCAGTATTCAGCCATCTTGTATTAACTGCTGTATGCGGATGGGAAATACCTGTCCAAGATGGCGGCCGCATTTCTTGCCTCAGAGCAGCCGAACTCTTTATTATGTCAATGTGTTGGACGGCGTCTTCTAATTGGTCCAGTTGTCTTTCATCCTCCTGTAGGGAGAGGGTCGCTGGATCCATCAGAACGGCGGTTTGCTGATTCCTTCACATCTTCCTGGTTCTGGTTCTGGTTCTGAACCATCACAGAACCTTTGGTTTCCTCATCCAGTCAGAGTTCTCCTGAACATCATCGTCGTGGTTCTGAACCCGGTTCTGTTGGTTCGGTTGAATGTTTTCACTCTGATTATCAGATTTGTCAATGATGTAACGATGATGCTTCTTTATGCTTCCTGTGACATTTACATCATTTCCTGTCTTCAAGCAGAGACAGGACCCAAAGAAGAAGAAGAAGAACCTGATTTGTTCATAATTTCTGTTATGAATAAAATCTCGTTTAAATCAGAGGAACATCTGGAGTTTACCTGGTGGAGGTCCAGAAGGAAGGCAGGAGTTCTGGTTCTGGTTCTGATGGATGGTCTCTGTGTCTCCAGGTGAACCTGGGCGGCCATCAGTACCTGTTTACCGTGGACGCGGACCCGACCCAGATGCCGTGTCTCTGTCTCCGACACGACGTGGACGCCCTGGTGTGGCAGCCTCGCCCTGAGCGACCCGGTGACCTCTGGGAGCACATCGCCACCTTCAACGCTCTGGGTGAGGGACGGGTCCACTTAGCTCCAGAATCGCTGTTTAGTCTGTGATGAAGCTGATGAGGTGAGGAAGGGGCGTCAGGAGGTAGCAGCTCGTCCTGTAACCGGAGGGTTGCCGGTTCGAGCCCCAGCTCTGTCCCACTGGAGCCAAACCAAGCTGGCCTACTCCTAAACGAGCTAATGCACCCAGATAAGATAGAAAACAGAATTTCTCTACATGTAAACTCCAACTCAGCTTAGCCGAGCTATTAGCAGCCTGGAGGCCAAGCGGTAGAATGCCAACGTGAACGGCCGCGACGTCGCCCCCTAGTGTCTGACACTTTACTCAATAATTAGGTTTTCTGAGTGTAAGCTGGGATAAAGGCTCCTGTTCTGGTTAAGCTATTAGCTTGATTATTACCAACACTCCATTTAGATGTGTAGTAAACATACTTGGGGAGTCTACATCCCAGAATAATCCGAGTTTTCTTTCTTTATTGCATGTTTCCTCAGTATTTGGTAGAATTACCTTTTATACTGATTGGGTCGGATCCTTCTGGTCTCCTTCCAGAGTTCTGGCCGGTTCCTCCTGACAGAACCGCTGGATCTGGGCCGGGTTTGGAGTTCTGTCCACTAATGTCCCCTGGAGCTGAGGTCAGGACTCTGTGAGGGACGCTCCACAACATGGACCTCGTTGTCCTCATGTCCCTTTATAACGAATCCAGTGGGACGATGAGGGACATTGTCCATGTGGAAGACCCGCTTGTGTCCAAACCTGCTGCCTGACATCTTGAGACGTGTTATGGAAGGAAATCTCTTCTTCCTTTAAACCAGGATGAGGCTGAAGTCCTGATCAGCGTTTTCTTGTACAGGAGCCCAGCTGGGCAACGCTTGAACTCTTCTGCCCCGTCTCATGTCTGCCCCATGACCCAATCGCCCCTCTGCCTCAAACCCCACAGTGTTTTGTCTTCATAACGAAGGTAAGCAAACCCTTCTCACTGCAGCTAGAGGAGACGAGGTGAAAGGCCTGTTTAAACTCTCTGATGATCTCCTTCCTCTACATGGAATTACTCTCATGTACCTTGAAATATTTCTGCCGTCATGATGGCATCTACCCTGTGGAGTGCACCAGTCCCCACAATTCAATTCAATTCAGTTTATTTATGTAGTGCCAATTCACAACAGATGTCATCTCAAGGCTCTTAACAAGAAGTCATTTCATTCATTTATACAAACATTCCAATCAGTTAAAAAGTTTCCTATTTAAGGAATCCCAGCAGATTGCGTCAGTCATTGGCGTGAGGTTGGGCAGACCCACATCATGATGCTGCCACCCCCATACTATCTAACGATGCGGACATGTCTCCAGACATGGAGGACTTTGTCCCTGAGAGTCTTTGTTTGAGCTCTAATCTGTTACTCATGTCTTGGACATGGACATTCTGGGCTCGATTCGGACCAGAACCCGTCCATCTCTGGGACACAGAACCGTCTCCTTCCTGAGCGCCATGGCGCCAGACGGTTTATATGAACGGGGGAACCTTCAGACGTCTTGAGAACCAGATGGTTCCCTTCCTGATATCTTGGATCATTTCCTTTGTCCGTGATGTCACACAAGGAGGCGGAGCGTTTGAGGTCCTATCAGAAGCCGTGGATCCATGTGGGCGGGTCTTGGTGTATGTAAACATCTGACTCTGTCTAGAAAATGTTGTTTTAAGGATGATTTCTGGCGCGCCGTGTCCAACAGGACGTCTCTGTCCCCCCAGGTTACGTCCAGGCGTCCAAGCGGGATAAGAAGTTCGCCACCTGCGCTCCTGATTTCTCCTACGCCGCGCTGGGCGAGTGTCTCCGCCGCGCCTTCATCTACCGCCAGCCGTCGCCCGTGGAGACCGTCCTCTTCAACAGGAAGCAGGGCCGTCAGGTGGGGCAGGTTGCCAAGCAACAAGTGGCCAGCCTGGACTGTGATAGGCCGATCCTGGGCTTCAGAGCGTCCAATGAGAGACTGTTCATCCTGACCTCGTCCAACCTGTTTGTTCTGAAGGTCAATAATAATTAAACCCGTCCCACCTGGAGACGTGTCTTACGGCTGTGGGCGGAGCCTCTCCTCGTGTCTAGATGTGTTCACTAGAAGCAGATTTATGACGACGTTGAACCTTTTCATTGTGAAATCATCAGAAATAAAGGATCAGATCTCAGCTCAAGTGTTTCTGTTCACATTTCTTCTCTGGATCTTTTTCTTAAACTCCAAAACAAAAACCAAACTGTTCACACCTGATCATGATGATTTAATGATGCGTCTGGTGTCTGATTGCTGCGACCTTCTGGATCCTTCTGGGCGGTTCATACTCACCTTTGTAGCATGGTTGTATTTCCAGGTGAGGAAGTAGCTCCCATACATGTGCACCACGTTCTCTGGGCTGATGAGACGAGAGAGAGAAGGTCCAACCATCAGGTCATGACATGAAGTTCAAAGTTTGGCTTCTGCAGCAGAAGAATGATCCAAACCACTCCAGCAGGTCCACCTCTGAATGGCTCAGAAGAACAAATAAAGCATTTAGAGTGGCCTAGTCAAAGTTCAGACTTTAATCTGCTTACAATAACTGTGCCAATTCTGATGTCAAATCTGACTTTCTGAGATATTTTAGCTTTGATGATTCTGCTGGAAAAACCGGTGGTAGTTTATCAGTCTGTGGGGAGATTTATGGAGACATTATGAAGACATTATGAAGACACTATTGGGACATTATGGAGAAATTATGGGTAAATTATGAAGACACTATTGGGACATTATGGAGAAATTATGGGTAAATTATGAAGACACTATGGGGACATTATGGAGAAATTATGGGTAAATTATGAAGACACTATTGGGACATTATGGAGAAATTATGGGTAAATTATGAAGACACTATTGGGACATTATGGAGAAATTATGGGTAAATTATGAAGACACTATTGGGACATTATGGAGAAATTATGGGTAAATTATGAAGACACTATTGGGACATTATGGAGAAATTATGGGTAAATTATGAAGACACTATGGGGACATTATGGAGAAATTATGGAGAAAAAACTATGGGGACATTGTGGAGACATTTATCACAGTTTTATGGTGAATGTAGAAAACAGGTAAAGCTTGATGGAGGAAACTAATAATCCTGAATGAATAAAAGGAGGGAAACACTAAACTGTAATGACTGTGACTCAGCGTTTTTATCAATAAAGCTATAAATCATTTCCTGCATCAAAGGAGCCCCATCCTGGTGCCAGATGGTCCTGAGGAGGTGGACTGAGGCTCAGATCATTTCCAGTTCCCTCTGAGGGGAAAAAAACCATCATTTTCATTTCCATACATTTCTATAACCACATTTTTCTCATCTAGCTTCTGTTGCTGCGGCCTCAATCTGACGGATCTGACAGACTGAAAATCCAATCATGCAGCTTTTCTTCTCCCTTTGTTGGACCGATCGATTTCAGCTGAGAGGAAAGCTGCTTTCATCACATTCTTGATCTGCCTTATTTGATGCTTTTAATGTCCAGAAGCTGCAGATCCATCCAATGTTTCTCAGCATCCATCAGGTAAGAACCAAAGCAAAGCAGCGATGTTTTGTTTTTAGCAGACGGAGACGAGTCGTAGAGTCCAGCAGGAAGCACTAATGGACTCGTGGTACAAAGAGAGGAGAGCAGTCGGCTTTTATTCTGCCCTCTTTGCTCAGTGCAGGATTAGAGGAGAGGATCTTCATCCCATCACCACCTCTGGTTCCTGCAGGTCTACAGCTGGAAGAAACGAGAACAGAAGAACTTCTCTCTCTATTAACAGGAACCTGTCAGCTCTCTGAGGCACAAACCGCTTCACATAATCTGCTTTTTCATTGTTTTGCTTCAGGAATATCACTCTGACTGTTTCATTGAGTTACAGGTGAGAAACTGCATTAGAGCGCATGGTTTGTTTAGGAGCTGCAGCATCAGTTTATTGCTGCAGGGCGGATGATGATCCGTCCAACGATGGACCTCAGAGGACACGGACATGATGGCGAAGCTTCTGGCTCTCCACAACTGGATGCTGCAGGTTTCACAGGAGAAAGAAGATAACTCAGATAACCTCACATCAACAACACAAGATATTTTAGATCATGTTGGAAATTAATAAAGATGAAGCTTAAATGGAAAATGTGGGGGAGGGAAAACCTTCATCCTTCCTCTTTTAACAGTAGCTAAGAAGAAAAAGCAGCAGCTGATCAAATGATGCAAGATTCACTGATTTTCACTCATTCTGCTGATCTGCTGGGTTTCCTCCATCTTGGTTTCCTCCATTCTGGTTTCCTCCATCTTGGTTCTGTCCATCCTGGTTTCCTCCATCTTGGTTTTGTTCATCCTTGTTTCCTCCATCTTGGTTCTGTTCATCTTGGTTCTGTCCATCCTGGTTCTGTCCATCTTGGTTTCCTCCATCATGGTTCTGTCCATCTTGGTTCTGTCCATCATGGTTCCGTCCATCATGGTTCCCTCCATCTTGGTTCTGTCCATCATGGTTCTGTTCATCCTGGTTCCGTCCATCTTGGTTCCGTCCATCCTGGTTCCGTCCATCATGGTTCCGTCCATCCTGGTTCCGTCCATCCTGGTTCCATCCATCCTGGTTCCATCCATCATTGTTCTATCCATCCTGGTTCCGTCCATCATTGTTCTATCCATCCTGGTTCCGTCCATCATTGTTCTATCCATCATGGTTCCGTCCATCATTGTTCTATCCATCCTGGTTCCGTCCATCATGGTTCCGTCCATCATTGTTCTATCCATCTTGGTTCCGTCCATCCTGGTTCCGTCCATCATGGTTCCGTCCATCATTGTTCTAGCCATCATGGTTCCGTCCATCCTGGTTCTGCCCCTTGGCTAAAGGAGCACCTGGGGGAAGCCTCCATGTCAGGCCTCTGCTTTAGCAACAGACTAAAGACAATGGAGTTAAAGGTCCAGCTAACGCAGGCCGGACCGACTCTGCTGACGGAGTGATCAGGAGAGAGAGAGAGGAAGGAAAAAAAAAGAAAGGCGTGATCTGCTCAAAATAAAAACTTTTTCAAACTTATGCGTTCGACGACGCTGAATGAACAAACAGGTTCAGCGCTTAAAAACACTTTAAACCACCAATGAACGAGATCTAACTCGTTAAAACTCTATTTTCTCTATTTATCTGCCCAGACACAATATTAGTATAAATGAACCGGTTCAGTCCTACTTTGCCTTGAAGGAGGTCCGGTCCACTGGGAGGAGAGCAAATTTTGTCCGTAGTTGAGCAAGAAAAGGAAGAGTTATTAAAAACCTGCGCAGGATTTAAGGGCCGTGTGGCCCAAAGGCAGCCTGGGCCTGCAGGTGGACGTCTAACGAACTGTCTGGGAACAGTCCGGATATGGCGCACCCTGGCCACGCGACCAGGATGAGCACTTCCAAGCTTTGAAACGAGTTCTTCCCGGTCCAGCGGGTCAGAACAAAAGAGAATCTTCACCGGTGAGACGTCTTCTGTTTAGCCTCTGCTGAGAACGGTTTGAAAATGGTAGCTGCTCTGAGGTCATTGCTGATGTCTCTCTGCCCTGTCGTTGGGCTAACACACCCGGACGGTCCAGAGAAGTAAAAACTGCTGCTTTTATTAAGTTCTTCATGCTGATTATGATCAGTTAATCAGGGCTTCTGATTGGCTGAATTTACATCCATATAGATTTACATGTATTATATTAATGCAGTATTATAATGGATGATTATCTGAATCCATCAGGAAGCAGAGCATCAGAGAGAATAAAAACAAAGAGTTTTCTGATTGAAGCTCATCTCCTCTCAGCAGGAGGAACTGATTAAAGCAAACAAGCTCAGCTCTCTGGGTTGATTCAACTTTCTTCAGGAATAAAAGGAGGAGCAAGATGTCATGGAGGTCGGAGCTCCAGGTCCTCAGGATGAGCAGAAGAAGAAGATTCCTCAGATTCATCAACTAAATCTTTTAGAAAATGTGTTGTTTTCAAGACGACTCAGTTATAACTGAAATATTTAATAATTAAATGTGAAGCCAGATAGACATTAGAGCCTAAACTAAAATCAGTGAACGTTTAGCTGCTCTGCAGGGGCTGAAGACACCAGCCTCCTAAAATTCTCATCGTCTTAAAAAAAGTCGCGTTGGAGCGTTGAGTCTGTGGGAAGTCGGCATCAACCTGGAGCAATTCCTGAATCTCGGAATGTTGTTTCTGCCCTCTGGTCCTGGATCAGAGCTTCCTCTGCAGGGTGTTGTTCTGATCCTCACCACGGGTCGGACTGAAAGCTGTAGGGAGGCTGAGCTGCTGCTCCTCCACACCGAGAGGAGAAACTTCTTCTGATCTGCCTTTAATGGAATAAACCAACACTAAGATGTTTAGATCCATTTTTCTTATTAGTAGGTTGGAAACTATATTTACAGTTTTCTACAAATATCAAGAAGAAAAGTCGTCCTTTTGCAGAACTTTAGTCTTCTGTTTACTTTAAAACAGAAATAAAATGGAGTTTCTTTAAAGTTGTCATCAAGTTTCCTAAAGCCGACCAGGTAACATCTAAACAAGGTTTATTTAGCTGCAGGCTGGGTTAGAGTTAAAACATCAATACACCTAAAGATGCTCCAAATATCATCAAGAGACTCAGAAAACGCTGTGGTGGGAAGACATAGAAACATCTACAAGCATCTATGCCTCAGACAGAACCAGAACCAGAACCTGCTGATGGTCCATCCAGCAGAGTTCTGAGCCGTCCTGGTTCCTATAGGAACGGATGGATCCAGTGAATGTTTCATTCCTTTATCTCCTCTCAGTGATCATGTTCTGCTGTAATTCCCGGGCCCAGCCGGGCCGTCCATGCGGAGCCGCACGGCTGTAATTACTCCGCCCCTCGTCTTTGTTGGATCAAGCCTCCATTATGTTGTGGTTGAGCAGGAGCACGGCCATGTTGGAGCTAATGAGCCAGAAGTGTTCCTCCTCTCTGCTCCCTCCTTCCTGATCAGAACCGGTCCTCTGGCAGAACCGGACCCTCCTAGACTCCTGATTAAACTAAACTCTGTCTCTGCTGTTATTAACCTCCAGAGGGAGCAGGGATGTGATTCATATCATCCAGGCATAATTACATCCTGTCACAGACTGATGATTATTCTAAGCTGTAATTGAAAGTTTCTTTTATACTTTGTTGATATTCTGAGGTTTTCTATCGTTCTGAGGGCCAACCTCTCCTGTTAACACAAACTTTTACTGCAAGTGAAAAATGTTGCAGCTTTATAAACTGTTTGGATCTTCCTCTCCACCTCCAGCCTCAGTTTCAGGACCTGTTTTGCATGTTATCATCCCATTAAATGGCCGTTATTAGCGCTCATCACTCCCACACAGCAGCTTCAGAATGTTCCTCCTCTTCCTCCTGCTCGGCAGGTCGTTATCTTGGGACTTTAGGTTCAGGAACTCGTCCTGAGTTTTTAGGATGAGGGTTGGGGGCGGGGTAAGGGTATAAGTAAATATCCATCGTTACCTAAATTGTAAACACAGGTTTTAAATAAAGTTATCAAAAACAAAACTTACGCTTTTAGACGTGGGCGATGCTGAAAAAAATTCAAATGCATATTTTCACTGATAAGAATGGTAGACGAGCACCTTCTATTGATTGAGTGATAATCGCTAATAACGGCCATTTCATGGTTGATAACATTCGAATCGGTGGTTTCAGGACCAGCTGGACCGAAAACTTCATTTTGGATGGAATGAGGAGGAAACATGAAGCAGTTTAACGCTGATAGATCAGCTGCTGGAAGCTACAAGGTTCTTCATCCACCAGATGAAACCAGAGAGACAAACATTATTCCTACAACTTGTTGAATCTGATCTTTGCTGATCTTGGATTATTGATGGACACAAAACCACCAACGTGCCTTCATAGATTCAGTTTAAATCAATATAATCAGGTAATATGGAACATCTAATCTAACCAGATGCCCTCGGCTGACTCCTCTCGGTGTGGAGGAGCAGGAGCTCTGAGCCCCTCCAGAGGACCGAGCTTCTCCTCCTCTCTCTGAGGGAGAGACCAGACACCCTGAGGAGGAAACAGCCGCTTGTATCCATGATCTCGTTCTTTCGTCCGTACCAGGAGCTCGTGACCATCGATGAGGGAAGGAACGTAGATCGACGGTTAATCTAGAGCTCCGCCTCTCAGCTCAGCTCGCTCTTCACCACAACAGACCGGTACTGCAGATAGGACCCAATCCAAACAATAAGAAGAAGTTCATTCATTAAAAAAAGGCAAACTACAATAAACACCAGGAACTAACGGCTAAGGAAAGAAGATTGGAAGTACGGCGGAGAATCCAGCGAGTTGTGACTGAATGAGAACTGCTAAAATACTGAGGAGGGAGGGAGGAATGACAGAGAGAAACCTGAGGACTAATCAGTGGGAAGCAGATATAGGAGAGAATGAGAGCAGAGAGATCGGGAATGAAATGCAGCTGGACAGGGAAGCAGAACAGCGAGGAGGAAACGGAGAAGACAGCAAAGACTGAAGCCTAAAAACATACGACAGAAAATAATCCTGAATACAGAAAAAGTAAGACAGAAGAGAGAAGAAGAAAACTACGAATGAGGAAATCTAAGTAAAAAATAATATGGAAGCACCAGAGAAAGTAAAAGCACAAATGGATGACAGGAGGAGGAAAACATGAACACTAGATACAAGGAAACTCCAATCAGAGATCAACAGGGTTAGGGGTTAATGAGGAGAAAAAAGCGAAACAGAACTAACGCAGAGGAATGAACTGAAAACGAAACACGTTAGGCTCATGACCGCTTCCATCACTGCGCACCGATCCGCCTTCATGAACAAGATCCACAGATACTTAAACTCGTCCACTTGGGGAAGAACCATCGTCAGGGACAGGAAGACAGAATGTTTGCTGTCTGGTGACCCCACTATCTCGGCCACCTTCATCACAGCCTTGGTCTCTTGGTTCCCCACTTAAAGTCAACAGGAAGAAACATAAAGAGTCCAAAATTTGACAAACTCCATCGTGAAATGACGTTTTTTTCCATTTAATATTACTGGGTAAAGTCAAGCTATTCTTCTCATTTAATGACCTCTATTACAATGTTCTGTGTTCTGGAGTCAATCGGTCGTCTTTATCACGTCTTCAGGGAGTCTAGAACGCTGCTGCTGGTCTTCTGATGAACACACGGAAAGTTCAACATAGGTCGTTTTTCTGATTGATTTTAAACTGTTAATTTTTGTTTTTAAATCATTAAAGGGACTGGCACCGTCTTATCTGAGCGATCAACTTCAACCCCAAGAACCAGGAAGAGCCCTCAGGTCATCTGCTCAGAATCTACTGGAGGTCCAGAGATCTAAATACCAACGCTGGCTGATCGGGTCTTTGCCGTATTAGCCCCTAAACTTTGGAACAGTTTACCATTTCATGTCAGAACTGCCTCAGATTGGACTGTTTTTAAAAACATATTTCTATTCCTTGGCTTTCAGAGTGTGACACTAAATTTATTTATCCCTGTTTGTTCTTTGGTTGAACTGCTTTCTGTAGAGTTTTGTATGTTATTTGCTGTATTGTCCTTGTCAGTTTATCTTCTTTCATACTCTTCCATGATCCGCTTTTATCGTTATTAAGCACTTTGGTCGACAAGTAGTGGTGTTATATAAATAAACATTGATCTGATTTGAGAACTTGGTCCTGGTTCTTGCAGCTCTGGCAGAGAGAATAAATCTTTCTGTTCTTGAGGAGAATGTGTTGGTTTGCAGGTATGACACACCTGCATTAGCTTTATTTTGAAATTCAAAGGTAAAACTTCTTCCTGTTCTTGTTTAATGTCTGCAGTTCTGAAAATACAGAACTTTGCAAAGTGCTTCTCTTCATTTTTCATCTACTAAACAAACATGAGCTGAACTGGACATGTTACTGGTGTTCTGGAACGATTCCCAGCATCTCTGCTGTGATTGGCTAGAAAGTGGAAAAGGGAGTCAGGTACAGTCCAACTTTCTAGAGGAACCAGGTATCTCAGTGTTTCAGCCTGGTGTTCCTTACTGTACGACGTTTTCCTAGTTGTTCCAGACTGAGCCGAGTGTTTTCAGGGATTTACCTGGATAGATTTTTATTTCTGAAGGAAAAGAGGAGAAGCCGAAGATCAGGACAGAAAATAAAGATCAAGAAGAAGAGATAACCTTAGAAACACGCTGAGAAGTAATGATCTCTGTCTCAGATACTTTATTTCAAGCATGAAGACAAAAATGTACAAATAAATTTACATCATCACAATATTATAAGCAACACTTTACAAAAATCACTGAAGAACGTTAATAAATCAGAGATAATAACAATAAGCAGCTTCATATTAGAGAGAAATAAAAACAATCACTTTAAACACTTTGGTTACACACAGCAGGTTAGAAAATACCAGCTGGTACCACAACGCCTCCACTGGGACCAGTCATGCAACATGTCCACTCTGTGGAACCGGCCGGCACCAGAACCTCCACAGCACACATGAAAACAGCAAAGCCACTTTGTTCCAGCCGGAACCGGGTCCTGAAGCTAAGCTAGGTCTGAACACTGACACAGAGGGTGCAGAAGCAGACATGAGTCACTTCACCGGGCCAAACCGGGCCCAACCAGGCCCAACCAGGCCCAACCAGACCCAACCAGGCCCAACCGGGCCCAACCAAACCCAACCAGGCCCGACCGGGCCCAACCGGACCCAACCAGGCCCAACCAGACCCAACCGGGCCCAACCAGGCCCAACCGGACCCTACCGGGCCCAACCACACCCAACCGGGCCCAACCGGGCCCAACCAGACCCTAACGGGCCCAACCAGACCCAACCAGACCCAACCAGACCCAACCGGGCCCAACCAGGCCCATCCGGACCCTACCGGGCCCAACCAGACCCAACCAGACCCAACCAGGCCCAACCAGGCCCAACCAGGCCAAACCAGACCCAACCAGGCCCAACCGGACCCTACCGGGCCAAACCAGACCCAACCGGGCCCAACCAGGCCCAACCAGGCCCACTTTTATTCTCAGCGGTTTCTAAACTAATACTTGTGTCATTTCTAAGAGCAGTTCAGTTTTTACAAGCATGACATTAGATGAACAGACCGGGTTCTGAACGGACCAGAACAGAATTTATCCAGAGTCTCAGTGGTTTAACAACTGAGCAGATATTGTGTTGGAAGAATGTCTCCTGGTGTCCTGACAGCTCAGAGAAAGATAAAACCACGAAGAAGCACTGAAGAGAAACATCCTGCTTGGTTCGTTTATCTGCTGGCAGCAGAACATTGGATCGTTCCAAAGACACGAAGCCAGAACTTTGTTAAACCGGAATAAACCGTGCACCACGACCCAACCAGTCCATCCATCCTTTCTGTGTCCGGGTTGATGCACCGTCTGACGACGACCCGGCTGGACTCGCTCAGACCGGGTCAGGGTGCAGCTCTCAGTCGTTTCCATGTTGTGGCTGCAGGTTGTTTAATGTCTGAAGGTGCAAAAACCTCCCAGATTTACAGTTTCAGCAGGAGGAGGGTTCTCTGAGCAGCAGGATTGATTCTAACAACAATGCTTAATGAGTGGGGTACAGTATAGTATCCTGGGTGGACACACAGATATATATACGGACAGTATATATGTCTATGTGGTGGACAGAGCCCACAGCATGATGGTTTCTGAATCACATGGATGAAGTGTAAACGGTGACTACAGGGAGTCTGAGAGAACGAGAAGCTTCTGCTGAAACTGGGGACGTTTCTTCTCACTGGCCCGTTTCAGCTGTTCATAAGAACCGGCCGCTGGACCTCACCTACGGAAGCTGGTCCCAGTTTAACACCAAACCTGTGATGCTCTAGTGAGGAAAACCAGTATAAACCAGTATGGTCAACCCAGAGTTCACCCGTTGTGGGTTAACCGGCCCAAACTGGGATTAGAACCAGATTTCCTTCAGGACCATTTCTCTGTCAGTGTCTTGGAACAAAATGGTGACCCCTGACCCGAAGACTTTGTGTTGTTTTTATGTGTATTTATTGTGTGATTCTGAAATGGTCCGGTTCTGTTCACAGGTTAATAACTTGTAGACAAAGAACTGGAGGCTGGAGCTCGCGGCCGATCTGAGCCGTCGGAGGTAAAACTGATCCGGTTTAAACATTTCCTGGAAGTTACGGTTAAACATGCTTCCATATTTCTGTGGGTCGGGAAACAGGAAGAACCTCCAGGAATCTTCTCGGAACAGAAAGGCGTGTTGTACATCCGGTTGGGTCTCGGTTATCAGACTGTTTCTTCTCCAGGTACCTTCTGAACTGGAGCTCAGGTGAAATGTGTTTAGTTACTAGTTAATCTGCTCTGGATGCTGCTGGTTCTTCTTCAGGACACGGTTCTGATCCTCCTGATTCTGGAACCATGTTTGACGTCTTTGTTCAATTAGTTTCGTCAGAAAACTCTTTTCCTTCAGAAGACGAGATGGAAACGATTCTGGAAACTTGACAGTTTTTTCATCTTCATCTGGAAATTTCCTGGAGGAAAAAAAGAATCAAATCCCAGATTTGTTATGATGTTTCCAGACTTGATTGGAGAAACCGTCTCCTCTGTCTCTAAGTCTGCATGAACCGGATCCACCGTCCAGCTTCTGTTGAGCTATTTGTATCATTTGCCTGTTGAATGGAGGTGGAATCAGTCAGGAAATCATGTAGAGAAGATGCCCACACTACGGAGAATGAATTCAGAAAGTTCTGCCCGTGTTTCTGTAGATAGTTGGTTCATGAAAGAGCTGGAATTGTTCAAGTTTTCCTGAAACCCAACGATGCCACTTCAGACTGGATCTGTGTAAGGTTCTGTTGGGTTAGAAGAGGTTCCTGAAGACAGCAGGGGTCAGAGGTCAGGAGGGTGCTAAGGGATGGGCTGTTGGGTTTCCTGTGAAATGCACCAACCCGGTACCGATCCTGATCGGTTTGGGTGGCCTGGGTCCGACCGCAGGGCGCCGAGGGGAAAACTGAAGGTGTCGTCCTGCAGGACTCTTGTTTTTGTGTTTGAAGGTGCGAGCCTGATTCCCCGAATGGCTCCATAAATGTGAGAGCCGTGCCGTATTTGCAGTGGGTGCTCACAGTCACGCTGTGTTGACTCAAACACCTTACGTGGGCAGGTCTCAGATATGATGATAACAGCCGCGTGATGAAGGCGCTTATCGTGGCTTTACGACGTCTGGCATCGTGTTCTCTCATTACGCTCCGCTGGCTGTGATCTGTGTTTACATCTCTACCTGCAGCCGCCTGGCTTTAAAAAGGTCACCAGGCACTCAGGAAACAATATTCCCACTTAAGGGAGTCCATTAAGCAACACTCTGTAGGTCTTTAACCCCCAGGAGACTCACCGAGTCGCCTTGGTGGCCTCAAACCAACCTCAGTCATGACTGAAGGTCACCTTGTCAGAGAACATCATCTTCTGATCCGACAGCAGCTCGTCTGTGACGGTGAGCTCCTCCAGCTCCGTGGTGAAGCGATCCGTGCTTTCCAGCAGCGAAGTGTCCTTGACGGCGCTGTAGGTGAGCGCCACGCTGTAGGCCGCCGGTTTGTCCGAGCCCTTCGCCACGCAGCGGCAGATCTTACGGAAAGCGGCGCGGAACTTCTGCGACATGGCGTTGTAGATGACCGGGTTGATGGCGCTGTTCAGGTAGATGCAGATCTTACAGAACAGGATGAACCAGTTGTCCAGGTAGGGCCGGTCCAGGAAGGAGTTAACCACCACCAGAGTCCGGTACGGCATCCAGAGCACGGCGAAGAGGATCACCACCACCGCCAGCATCTTCGTCACCTGCAGGCAGCGAGGAGACACAGGAAAGAGCTCAGCTTTAACATGCAGTCATCAGACAAAGACAGTACACCCCGTTTAGGTCCAAGGTTTCATCAGACAAAGAAAGTACACTCCGTTTAGGTCCAAGGTTTCATCAGACAAAGACAGTACACCCCGTTTAGATCCAAGGTTTCATCAGACAAAGAAAGTACACCCCGTTTAGGTCCAAGGTTTCATCAGACAAAGAAAGTACACCCCGTTTAGGTCCAAGGTTTCATCAGACAAAGACAGTACACCCCGTTTAGATCCAAGGTTTCATCAGACAAAGAAAGTACACCCCGTTTAGGTCCACGGTTTCATCAGACAGAGACAGTACACCCCGTTTAGATCCAAGGTTTCATCAGACAAAGAAAGTACACCCCGTTTAGGTCCAAGGTTTCATCAGACAGAGACAGTACACCCCGTTTAGATCCAAGGTTTCATCAGACAAAGAAAGTACACCCCGTTTAAGTCCAAGGTTTCATCAGACAAAGACAGTACACCCCGTTTAGATCCAAGGTTTCATCAGACAAAGAAAGTACACCCCGTTTAGGTCCAAGGTTTCATCAGACAAAGAAAGTACACCCCGTTTAGGTCCACGGTTTCATCAGACAAAGACAGTACACCCCGTTTAGGTCCAAGGTTTCATCAGACAAAGAAAGTACACCCCGTTTAGGTCCAAGGTTTCATCAGACAAAGACAGTACACCCCGTTTAGGTCCAAGGTTTCATCAGACAAAGAAAGTACACCCCGTTTAGGTCCACGGTTTCATCAGACAAAGACAGTACACCCCGTTTAGGTCCAAGGTTTCATCAGACAAAGAAAGTACACCCCGTTTAGGTCCACGGTTTCATCAGACAGAGACAGTACACCCCGTTTAGGTCCAAGGTTTCATCAGACAAAGAAAGTACACCCCGTTTAGGTCCACGGTTTCATCAGACAAAGACAGTACACCCCGTTTAGGTCCAAGGTTTCATCAGACAAAGAAAGTACACCCCGTTTAGGTCCAAGGTTTCATCAGACAAAGACAGTACACCCCGTTTAGGTCCAAGGTTTCATCAGACAAAGACAGTACACCCCGTTTAGGTCCAAGGTTTCATCAGACAGAGACAGTACACCCCGTTTAGGTCCAAGGTTTCATCAGACAAAGAAAGTACACCCCGTTTAGGTCCAAGGTTTCATCAGACAAAGACAGTACACCCCGTTTAGATCCAAGGTTTCATCAGACAAAGAAAGTACACCCCGTTTAGGTCCAAGGTTTCATCAGACAAAGACAGTACACCCCATTTAGGTCCAAGGTTTCATCAGACAAAGACAGTACACCCCGTTTAGATCCAAGGTTTCATCAGACAAAGAAAGTACACCCCGTTTAGGTCCACGGTTTCATCAGACAAAGACAGTACACCCCGTTTAGGTCCAAGGTTTCATCAGACAAAGAAAGTACACCCCGTTTAGGTCCACGGTTTCATCAGACAAAGACAGTACACCCCGTTTAGGTCCAAGGTTTCATCAGACAAAGACAGTACACCCCGTTTAGGTCCAAGGTTTCATCAGACAAAGAAAGTACACCCCGTTTAGGTCCAAGGTTTCATCAGACAAAGACAGTACACCCCGTTTAGGTCCAAGGTTTCATCAGACAAAGACAGTACACCCCGTTTAGGTCCAAGGTTTCATCAGACAAAGACAGTACACCCCGTTTAGGTCCAAGGTTTCATCAGACAAAGACAGTACACCCCGTTTAGGTCCAAGGTTTCATCAGACAAAGAAAGTACACCCCGTTTAGGTCCACGGTTTCATCAGACAGAGACAGTACACCCCGTTTAGGTCCAAGGTTTCATCAGACAAAGAAAGTACACCCCGTTTAGGTCCAAGGTTTCATCAGACAAAGACAGTACACCCCGTTTAGATCCAAGGTTTCATCAGACAAAGAAAGTACACCCCGTTTAGGTCCACGGTTTCATCAGACAGAGACAGTACACCCCGTTTAGGTCCAAGGTTTCATCAGACAAAGAAAGTACACCCCGTTTAGGTCCACGGTTTCATCAGACAAAGACAGTACACCCCGTTTAGGTCCAAGGTTTCATCAGACAAAGAAAGTACACCCCGTTTAGGTCCACGGTTTCATCAGACAGAGACAGTACACCCCGTTTAGGTCCAAGGTTTCATCAGACAAAGAAAGTACACCCCGTTTAGGTCCAAGGTTTCATCAGACAAAGACAGTACACCCCGTTTAGATCCAAGGTTTCATCAGACAAAGAAAGTACACCCCGTTTAGGTCCACGGTTTCATCAGACAGAGACAGTACACCCCGTTTAGGTCCAAGGTTTCATCAGACAAAGAAAGTACACCCCGTTTAGGTCCACGGTTTCATCAGACAAAGACAGTACACCCCGTTTAGGTCCACGGTTTCATCAGACAGAGACAGTACACCCCGTTTAGGTCCAAGGTTTCATCAGACAAAGAAAGTACACCCCGTTTAGGTCCAAGGTTTCATCAGACAAAGACAGTACACCCCGTTTAGATCCAAGGTTTCATCAGACAAAGAAAGTACACCCCGTTTAGGTCCAAGGTTTCATCAGACAAAGAAAGTACACCCCGTTTAGGTCCAAGGTTTCATCAGACAAAGACAGTACACCCCGTTTAGATCCAAGGTTTCATCAGACAAAGAAAGTACACCCCGTTTAAGTCCAAGGTTTCATCAGACAAAGACAGTACACCCCGTTTAGATCCAAGGTTTCATCAGACAAAGACAGTACACCCCGTTTAGATCCAAGGTTTCATCAGACAAAGACAGTACACCCCGTTTAGATCCAAGGTTTCATCAGACAAAGAAAGTACACCCCGTTTAGGTCCAAGGTTTCATCAGACAAAGACAGTACACCCCGTTTAGATCCAAGGTTTCATCAGACAAAGACAGTACACCCCGTTTAGGTCCAAGGTTTCATCAGACAAAGAAAGTACACCCCGTTTAGGTCCAAGGTTTCATCAGACAAAGACAGTACACCCCGTTTAGATCCAAGGTTTCATCAGACAAAGACAGTACACCCCGTTTAGATCCAAGGTTTCATCAGACAAAGAAAGTACACCCCGTTTAGATCCAAGGTTTCATCAGACAAAGACAGTACACCCCGTTTAGGTCCAAGGTTTCATCAGACAAAGACAGTACACCCCGTTTAGGTCCAAGGTTTCATCAGACAAAGAAAGTACACCCCGTTTAGGTCCAAGGTTTCATCAGACAAAGACAGTACACCCCGTTTAGGTCCAAGGTTTCATCAGACAAAGACAGTACACCCCGTTTAGGTCCAAGGTTTCATCAGACAAAGACAGTACACCCCGTTTAGGTCCAAGGTTTCATCAGACAGAGACAGTACACCCCGTTTAGGTCCAAGGTTTCATCAGACAAAGACAGTACACCCCGTTTAGGTCCAAGGTTTCATCAGACAGAGAGTACACCCCGTTTAGGTCCACGGTTTCATCAGACAAAGAAAGTACACCCCGTTTAGGTCCAAGGTTTCATCAGACAGAGACAGTACACCCCGTTTAGGTCCAAGGTTTCATCAGACAAAGAAAGTACACCCCGTTTAGGTCCAAGGTTTCATCAGACAGAGAGTACACCCCGTTTAGGTCCAAGGTTTCATCAGACAGAGACAGTACACCCCGTTTAGGTCCAAGGTTTCATCAGACAAAGACAGTACACCCCGTTTAGATCCAAGGTTTCATCAGACAAAGAAAGTACACCCCGTTTAGGTCCAAGGTTTCATCAGACAAAGACAGTACACCCCGTTTAGATCCAAGGTTTCATCAGACAAAGAAATTACACCTCGTTTAGGTCCAAGGTTTCATCAGACATAGAAAGTACACCCCGTTTAGGTCCAAGGTTTCATCAGACAAAGAAAGTACACCCCGTTTAGGTCCAAGGTTTCATCAGACAAAGACAGTACACCCCGTTTAGGTCCAAGGTTTCATCAGACAAAGAAAGTACACCCCGTTTAGATCCAAGGTTTCATCAGACAAAGAAATTACACCTCGTTTAGGTCCAAGGTTTCATCAGACAAAGACAGTACACCCCGTTTAGGTCCAAGGTTTCATCAGACATAGAAAGTACACCCCGTTTAGGTCCAAGGTTTCATCAGACAAAGAAAGTACACCCCGTTTAGATCCAAGGTTTCATCAGACATAGAAAGTACACCCCGTTTAGGTCCAAGGTTTCATCAGACAAAGAAAGTACACCCCGTTTAGGTCCAAGGTTTCATCAGACAAAGAAAGTACACCCCGTTTAGGTCCAAGGTTTCATCAGACAAAGAAAGTACACCCCGTTTAGGTCCAAGGTTTCATCAGACAAAGACAGTACACCCCGTTTAGGTACAAGGTTTCATCAGACAAAGAGTACACCCCGTTTAGGTCCAAGATTTCATCAGACAAAGAAAGTACACCCCGTTTAGGTCCAAGGTTTCATCAGACAAAGACAGTACACCCCGTTTAGGTCCAAGGTGTCATCAGACAAAGAAAGTACACCCCGTTTAGATCCAAGGTTTCATCAGACAAAGAAAGTACACCCCGTTTAGATCCAAGGTTTCATCAGACAGAGACAGTACACCCCGTTTAGATCCAAGGTTTCATCAGACAAAGAAAGTACACCCCGTTTAGGTCCACGGTTTCATCAGACAAAGAAAGTACACCCCGTTTAGGTCCAAGGTTTCATCAGACAAAGACAGTACACCCCGTTTAGGTCCAAGGTTTCATCAGACAAAGAAAGTACACCCCGTTTAGGTCCAAGGTTTCATCAGACAAAGAAAGTACACCCCGTTTAGATCCAAGGTTTCATCAGACAAAGAAATTACACCTTGTTTAGATCCAAGGTTTCATCAGACAAAGAAAGTACACCCCGTTTAGGTCCAAGGTTTCTTCAGACAAAGAAAGTACACCCCGTTTAGATCCAAGGTTTCATCAGACAAAGACAGTACACCCCGTTTAGATCCAAGGTTTCATCAGACAAAGAAAGTACACCCCGTTTAGATCCAAGGTTTCATCAGACAAAGAAATTACACCTTGTTTAGATCCAAGGTTTCATCAGACAAAGAAAGTACACCCCGTTTAGGTCCAAGGTTTCATCAGACAAAGAAAGTACACCCCGTTTAGATCCAAGGTTTCATCAGACAAAGACAGTACACCCCGTTTAGATCCAAGGTTTCATCAGACAAAGACAGTACACCCCGTTTAGGTCCAAGGTTTCATCAGACAAAGAAAGTACACCCCGTTTAGGTCCAAGGTTTCATCAGACAAAGAAAGTACACCCCGTTTAGATCCAAGGTTTCATCAGACAAAGAAATTACACCTTGTTTAGATCCAAGGTTTCATCAGACAAAGAAAGTACACCCCGTTTAGGTCCAAGGTTTCATCAGACAAAGAAAGTACACCCCGTTTAGATCCAAGGTTTCATCAGACAAAGAAATTACACCTTGTTTAGATCCAAGGTTTCATCAGACAAAGAAAGTACACCCCGTTTAGGTCCAAGGTTTCATCAGACATAGAAAGTACACCCCGTTTAGGTCCAAGGTTTCATCAGACAAAGACAGTACACCCCGTTTAGATCCACGGTTTCATCAGACAAAGACAGTACACCCCGTTTAGGTCCAAGGTTTCATCAGACAAAGACAGTACACCCCGTTTAGGTCCAAGATTTCATCAGACAAAGAAAGTACACCCCGTTTAGATCCACGGTTTCATCAGACAAAGACAGTACACCCCGTTTAGGTCCAAGGTTTCATCAGACAAAGACAGTACACCCCGTTTAGGTCCAAGGTTTCATCAGACAAAGAAAGTACACCCCGTTTAGGTCCAAGGTTTCATCAGACAAAGAGTACACCCCGTTTAGGTCCAAGATTTCATCAGACAAAGAAAGTACACCCCGTTTAGGTCCAAGGTTTCATCAGACAAAGACAGTACACCCCGTTTAGGTCCAAGGTTTCATCAGACAAAGACAGTACACCCCGTTTAGGTCCAAGGTTTCATCAGACAAAGAGTACACCCCGTTTAGGTCCAAGATTTCATCAGACAAAGAAAGTACACCCCGTTTAGGTCCAAGGTTTCATCAGACAAAGACAGTACACCCCGTTTAGGTCCAAGGTTTCATCAGACAAAGAAAGTACACCCCGTTTAGGTCCAAGGTTTCATCAGACAAAGAAAGTACACCCCGTTTAGGTCCAAGGTTTCATCAGACAAAGACAGTACACCCCGTTTAGGTCCAAGGTTTCATCAGACAAAGAGTACACCCCGTTTAGGTCCAAGATTTCATCAGACAAAGAAAGTACACCCCGTTTAGGTCCAAGGTTTCATCAGACAAAGACAGTACACCCCGTTTAGGTCCAAGGTTTCATCAGACAAAGACAGTACACCCCGTTTAGGTCCAAGGTTTCATCAGACAAAGAGTACACCCCGTTTAGGTCCAAGGTTTCATCAGACAAAGACAGCACACCCCGTTTAGGTCCAAGGTTTCATCAGACAAAGACAGCACACCCCGTTTAGGTCCAAGGTTTCATCAGACAAAGACAGTACACCCCGTTTAGGTCCAAGGTTTCATCAGACAAAGAAAGTACACCCCGTTTAGGTCCAAGGTTTCATCAGACAAAGAAAGTACACCCCGTTTAGGTCCAAGGTTTCATCAGACAAAGACAGTACACCCCGTTTAGGTCCAAGGTTTCATCAGACAAAGAAAGTACACCCCGTTTAGGTCCAAGGTTTCATCAGACAAAGAAAGTACACCCCGTTTAGGTCCAAGGTTTCATCAGACAAAGACAGTACACCCCGTTTAGGTCCAAGGTTTCATCAGACAAAGAAAGTACACCCCGTTGAGGTCCAAGGTTTCATCAGACAAAGAAAGTACACCCCGTTTAGGTCCAAGGTTTCATCAGACAAAGACAGTACACCCCGTTTAGATCCACGGTTTCATCAGACAAAGACAGTACACCCCGTTTAGGTCCAAGGTTTCATCAGACAAAGACAGTACACCCCGTTTAGGTCCAAGATTTCATCAGACAAAGAAAGTACACCCCGTTTAGATCCACGGTTTCATCAGACAAAGACAGTACACCCCGTTTAGGTCCAAGGTTTCATCAGACAAAGACAGTACACCCCGTTTAGGTCCAAGGTTTCATCAGACAAAGAAAGTACACCCCGTTTAGGTCCAAGGTTTCATCAGACAAAGACAGTACACCCCGTTTAGGTCCAAGGTTTCATCAGACAAAGAGTACACCCCGTTTAGGTCCAAGATTTCATCAGACAAAGAAAGTACACCCCGTTTAGGTCCAAGGTTTCATCAGACAAAGACAGTACACCCCATTTAGGTCCAAGGTTTCATCAGACAAAGACAGTACACCCCGTTTAGGTCCAAGGTTTCATCAGACAAAGAGTACACCCCGTTTAGGTCCAAGATTTCATCAGACAAAGAAAGTACACCCCGTTTAGGTCCAAGGTTTCATCAGACAAAGACAGTACACCCCGTTTAGGTCCAAGGTTTCATCAGACAAAGAAAGTACACCCCGTTTAGGTCCAAGGTTTCATCAGACAAAGAAAGTACACCCCGTTTAGGTCCAAGGTTTCATCAGACAAAGACAGTACACCCCGTTTAGGTCCAAGGTTTCATCAGACAAAGAGTACACCCCGTTTAGGTCCAAGATTTCATCAGACAAAGAAAGTACACCCCGTTTAGGTCCAAGGTTTCATCAGACAAAGACAGTACACCCCGTTTAGGTCCAAGGTTTCATCAGACAAAGAAAGTACACCCCGTTTAGGTCCAAGGTTTCATCAGACAAAGACAGTACACCCCGTTTAGGTCCAAGGTTTCATCAGACAAAGAAAGTACACCCCGTTGAGGTCCAAGGTTTCATCAGACAAAGAAAGTACACCCCGTTTAGGTCCAAGGTTTCATCAGACAAAGAAAGTACACCCCGTTTAGATCCAAGGTTTCATCAGACAAAGAAAGTACACCCCGTTTAGATCCAAGGTTTCATCAGACAGAGACAGTACACCCCGTTTAGGTCCAAGGTTTCATCAGACAAAGAAAGTACACCCCGTTTAGGTCCAAGGTTTCATCAGACAAAGAAAGTACACCCCGTTTAGGTCCAAGGTTTCATCAGACAAAGACAGTACACCCCGTTTAGGTCCACGGTTTCATCAGACAAAGAAAGTACACCCCGTTTAGGTCCAAGGTTTCATCAGACAAAGACAGTACACCCCGTTTAGGTCCAAGGTTTCATCAGACAAAGAAAGTACACCCCGTTTAGATCCAAGGTTTCATCAGACAAAGAAAGTACACCCCGTTTAGATCCAAGGTTTCATCAGACAGAGACAGTACACCCCGTTTAGGTCCAAGGTTTCATCAGACAAAGAAAGTACACCCCGTTTAGGTCCAAGGTTTCATCAGACAAAGAAAGTACACCCCGTTTAGGTCCAAGGTTTCATCAGACAAAGACAGTACACCCCGTTTAGGTCCACGGTTTCATCAGACAGAGACAGTACACCCCGTTTAGGTCCAAGGTTTCATCAGACAAAGAAAGTACACCCCGTTTAGGTCCAAGGTTTCATCAGACAAAGACAGTACACCCCGTTTAGGTCCAAGGTTTCATCAGACAAAGACAGTACACCCCGTTTAGGTCCAAGGTTTCATCAGACAAAGAAAGTACACCCCGTTTAGGTCCAAGGTTTCATCAGACAAAGAAAGTACACCCCGTTTAGATCCAAGGTTTCATCAGACAAAGAAATTACACCTTGTTTAGATCCAAGGTTTCATCAGACAAAGAAAGTACACCCCGTTTAGGTCCAAGGTTTCATCAGACAAAGAAAGTACACCCCGTTTAGGTCCAAGGTGTCATCAGACAAAGAAAGTACACCCCGTTTAGATCCAAGGTTTCATCAGACAAAGAAAGTACACCCCGTTTAGATCCAAGGTTTCATCAGACAAAGACAGTACACCCCGTTTAGGTCCAAGGTTTCATCAGACAAAGAAAGTACACCCCGTTTAGATCCAAGGTTTCATCAGACAGAGACAGTACACCCCGTTTAGGTCCAAGGTTTCATCAGACAAAGAAAGTACACCCCGTTTAGGTCCAAGGTTTTTCTGTTCCTGAATATTTGGTCATGTAAACGCGTATCGGCATATCCCCATCAAAGGGAACATTGATTTGTGTTCTGCGGATGTTCTACTTGCCAGGAATCTTGGTCTTTTGAGTAGAGGAACTTCTTGTATGCAAATAGAAAAGCCCCCGTGCTTTTATAGGGAAGAAAACTGCTGCTGGTGGGTCAGTTCCAGCACCAAAACACAAACTATTCATTATCTGCTGCTGTTCTTGTCTTTGGATACAGGAAGAAGAATCGGAAATGACGCATATTGCGTCTTTAGATTGTTCCTACGTCCCGACGCTCACCGTGGATATGCCGACTGATTACAAATTCCAAGTATACAGGAGTAGTTCTACAGGCTGGATGAGGTTCTACAGGTTCTACTGGCTGGATGAGGTTCTTCAGGTTCTAATGGCTGGATGAGGTTCTTCAGGTTCTAATGGCTGGAGGAGGTTCTACAGGTTCTAATGGTTGGAGGAAGTTCTACAGGCTGGAGGAGGTTCTACAGGTTCTAATGGCTGGAGGAAGTTCTACAGGCTGGAGGAGGTTCTACAGGTTCTACTGGCTGGATGAGGTTCTTCAGGTTCTAATGGCTGGATGAGGTTCTTCAGGTTCTAATGGCTGGAGGAGGTTCTACAGGTTCTAATGGTTGGAGGAAGTTCTACAGGCTGGAGGAGGTTCTACAGGTTCTAATGGCTGGAGGAAGTTCTACAGGTTGGAGGAGGTTCTACAGGTTCTACTGGCTGGAGGAAGTTCTACAGGCTGGAGGAGGTTCTACAGGTTCTAATGGCTGGATGATGTTCTTCAGGTTCTACAGGTTGGAGGAGGTTCTACAGGTTCTAATGGTTGGAGGAGGTTCTACAGGTTCTACAGGTTGGAGGAGGTTCTACAGATTCTACAGGCTGGAGGAAGTTCTACAGGCTGGAGGAGGTTCTACAGGTTCTACAGGTTGGAGGAGGTTCTACAGATTCTACAGGCTGGAGGAAGTTCTACAGGTTGGAGGAGGTTCTACAGGTTCTACTGGCTGGAGGAGGTTCTACAGGTTCTAATGGCTGGAGGAAGTTCTACAGGCTGGAGGAGGTTCTACAGATTCTACAGGCTGGAGGAAGTTCTACAGGCTGGAGGAGGTTCTACAGGTTCTACTGGCTGGATGAGGTTCTTCAGGTTCTAATGGCTGGAGGAGGTTCTACAGGTTCTAATGGTTGGAGGAGGTTCTACAGGTTCTAATGGTTGGAGGAGGTTCTACAGGTTCTACTGGCTGGATGAGGTTCTTCAGGTTCTACTGGCTGGAGGAGGTTCTACAGGTTCTAATGGTTGGAGGAGGTTCTACAGGTTCTACAGGCTGGAGGAGGTTCTACAGGTACTAATGGCTGGAGGAGGTTCTACAGGTTCTAATGGTTGGAGGAGGTTCTACAGGTTCTACAGGCTGGAGGAGGTTCTACAGGTACTAATGGCTGGAGGAGGTTCTACAGGTTCTGCAGGGCTGGAGGAGGTTCTACAGGTTCTGCAGGGCTGGAGGAGGTTCTACAGGTTCTGCAGGCTGGAGGAGGTTCTACAGGTTCTAGAGGTTGGAGGAGGTTCTATTGGTTGGAGGAGTTTCTATTGGTTGGAGGGGGTTCTACAGGTTCTACGGGCTGGAGGAGGTTCTACAGGTTTTACAGGCTGGAGGAGGTTCTATTGGTTGGATGAGGTTCTATTGGTTGGAGGGGGTTCTACAGGTTCTACGGGCTGGAGGAGGTTCTACAGGTTCTACAGGCTGGAGGAGGTTCTTCAGGTTCTACAGGCTGGAGGAGGTTCTACAGGTTCTGCAGGCTGGAGGAAGTTCTACAGGCTGGAGGAGGTTCTACAGGTTCTAGAGGCTGGAGGAAGTTCTACAGGCTGGAGGAGGTTCTACAGGTTCTACAAGCTGGAGGAAGTTCTACAGGCTGGAGGAGGTTCTACAGGTTCTACAGGCTGGAGGAAGTTCTACAGGCTGGAGGAGGTTCTACAGGTTCTAATGGCTGGAGGAGGTTCTACAGGTTCTACAGGCTGGAGGAAGTTCTACAGGCTGGAGGAGGTTCTACAGGTTCTACAGGCTGGAGGAAGTTCTACAGGCTGGACGAGGTTCTACAGGTTCTACAGGCTGGAGGAAGTTCTACAGGCTGGAGGAGGTTCTACAGGTTCTAATGGCTGGAGGAGGTTCTACAGGTTCTACTGGCTGGATGAGGTTCTTCAGGTTCTAATGGCTGGATGAGGTTCTTCAGGTTCTAATGGCTGGAGGAGGTTCTACAGGTTCTAATGGTTGGAGGAAGTTCTACAGGCTGGAGGAGGTTCTACAGGTTCTAATGGCTGGAGGAAGTTCTACAGGTTGGAGGAGGTTCTACAGGTTCTACTGGCTGGAGGAAGTTCTACAGGCTGGAGGAGGTTCTACAGGTTCTAATGGCTGGATGATGTTCTTCAGGTTCTACAGGTTGGAGGAGGTTCTACAGGTTCTAATGGTTGGAGGAGGTTCTACAGGTTCTACAGGTTGGAGGAGGTTCTACAGATTCTACAGGCTGGAGGAAGTTCTACAGGCTGGAGGAGGTTCTACAGGTTCTACAGGTTGGAGGAGGTTCTACAGATTCTACAGGCTGGAGGAAGTTCTACAGGTTGGAGGAGGTTCTACAGGTTCTACTGGCTGGAGGAGGTTCTACAGGTTCTAATGGCTGGAGGAAGTTCTACAGGCTGGAGGAGGTTCTACAGATTCTACAGGCTGGAGGAAGTTCTACAGGCTGGAGGAGGTTCTACAGGTTCTAATGGCTGGATGATGTTCTTCAGGTTCTACTGGCTGGAGGAGGTTCTACAGGTTCTACTGGCTGGATGAGGTTCTTCAGGTTCTAATGGCTGGAGGAGGTTCTACAGGTTCTAATGGTTGGAGGAGGTTCTACAGGTTCTAATGGTTGGAGGAGGTTCTACAGGTTCTACTGGCTGGATGAGGTTCTTCAGGTTCTACTGGCTGGAGGAGGTTCTACAGGTTCTAATGGTTGGAGGACGTTCTACAGGTTCTACAGGCTGGAGGAGGTTCTACAGGTACTAATGGCTGGAGGAGGTTCTACAGGTTCTAATGGTTGGAGGAGGTTCTACAGGTTCTACAGGCTGGAGGAGGTTCTACAGGTACTAATGGCTGGAGGAGGTTCTACAGGTTCTGCAGGGCTGGAGGAGGTTCTACAGGTTCTGCAGGGCTGGAGGAGGTTCTACAGGTTCTGCAGGCTGGAGGAGGTTCTACAGGTTCTAGAGGTTGGAGGAGGTTCTATTGGTTGGAGGAGGTTCTATTGGTTGGAGGGGGTTCTACAGGTTCTACGGGCTGGAGGAGGTTCTACAGGTTTTACAGGCTGGAGGAGGTTCTATTGGTTGGATGAGGTTCTATTGGTTGGAGGGGGTTCTACAGGTTCTACGGGCTGGAGGAGGTTCTACAGGTTCTACAGGCTGGAGGAGGTTCTACAGGTTCTACAGGCTGGAGGAGGTTCTACAGGTTCTACAGGCTGGAGGAGGTTCTACAGGTTCTGCAGGCTGGAGGAAGTTCTACAGGCTGGAGGAGGTTCTACAGGTTCTAGAGGCTGGAGGAAGTTCTACAGGCTGGAGGAGGTTCTACAGGTTCTACAAGCTGGAGGAAGTTCTACAGGCTGGAGGAGGTTCTACAGGTTCTACAGGCTGGAGGAAGTTCTACAGGCTGGAGGAGGTTCTACAGGTTCTAATGGCTGGAGGAGGTTCTACAGGTTCTACAGGCTGGAGGAAGTTCTACAGGCTGGAGGAGGTTCTACAGGTTCTACAGGCTGGAGGAAGTTCTACAGGCTGGACGAGGTTCTACAGGTTCTACAGGCTGGAGGAAGTTCTACAGGCTGGAGGAGGTTCTACAGGTTCTAATGGCTGGAGGAGGTTCTACAGGTTCTACTGGCTGGATGAGGTTCTTCAGGTTCTACTGGCTGGAGGAGGTTCTACAGGTTCTAATGGCTGGAGGAGGTTCTACAGGTTCTAATGGTTGGAGGAGGTTCCACAGGTTCTACTGGCTGGAGGAGGTTCTACAGGTTCTAATGGCTGGAGGAGGTTCTAAAGGTTCTGCAGGGCTGGAGGAGGTTCTACGGGTTCTGCAGGGCTGGAGGAGGTTCTACAGGTTCTGCAGGCTGGAGGAGGTTCTACAGGTTCTACGGGCTGGAGGAGGTTCTACAGGTTCTACAGGCTAGAGGAGGTTCTACAGGTTCTACAGGCTGGAGGAGGTTCTACAGGTTCTACGGGCTGGAGGAGGTTCTACAGGTTCTGCAGGCTGGAGGAGGTTCTACAGGTTCTACGGGCTGGAGGAAGTTCTACAGGTTCTATTGGTTGGAGGAGGTTCTACAGGTTTTACAGGCTGGAGGAGGTTCTATTGGTTGGAGGGGGTTCTACAGGTTCTACAGGCTGGAGGAGGTTCTACAGGTTCTACAGGCTGGAGGAGGTTCTACAGGTTCTACAGGCTGGAGGAGGTTCTACAGGTTCTACGGGCTGGAGGAAGTTCTACAGGTTCTATTGGTTGGAGGAGGTTCTACAGGTTCTACAGGCTGGAGGAGGTTCTACAGGTTCTGCAGGCTGGAGGAAGTTCTACAGGCTGGAGGAGGTTCTACAGGTTCTAGAGGCTGGAGGAAGTTCTACAGGCTGGAGGAGGTTCTACAGGTTCTACAAGCTGGAGGAAGTTCTACAGGCTGGAGGAGGTTCTACAGGTTCTACAGGCTGGAGGAAGTTCTACAGGCTGGAGGAGGTTCTACAGGTTCTAATGGCTGGAGGAGGTTCTACAGGTTCTACAGGCTGGAGGAAGTTCTACAGGCTGGAGGAGGTTCTACAGGTTCTACAGGCTGGAGGAAGTTCTACAGGCTGGACGAGGTTCTACAGGTTCTACAGGCTGGAGGAAGTTCTACAGGCTGGAGGAGGTTCTACAGGTTCTAATGGCTGGAGGAGGTTCTACAGGTTCTACTGGATGGATGAGGTTCTTCAGGTTCTACTGGCTGGAGGAGGTTCTACAGGTTCTGATGGCTGGAGGAGGTTCTACAGGTTCTAATGGTTGGAGGAGGTTCCACAGGTTCTACTGGCTGGAGGAGGTTCTCCAGGTTCTAATGGCTGGAGGAGGTTCTAAAGGTTCTGCAGGGCTGGAGGAGGTTCTACGGGTTCTGCAGGGCTGGAGGAGGTTCTACAGGTTCTGCAGGCTGGAGGAGGTTCTACAGGTTCTACGGGCTGGAGGAGGTTCTACAGGTTCTACAGGCTAGAGGAGGTTCTACAGGTTCTACAGGCTGGAGGAGGTTCTACAGGTTCTACGGGCTGGAGGAGGTTCTACAGGTTCTGCAGGCTGGAGGAGGTTCTACAGGTTCTACGGGCTGGAGGAAGTTCTACAGGTTCTATTGGTTGGAGGAGGTTCTACAGGTTTTACAGGCTGGAGGAGGTTCTATTGGTTGGAGGGGGTTCTACAGGTTCTACAGGCTGGAGGAGGTTCTACAGGCTGGAGGAGGTTCTACAGGTTCTACAGGCTGGAGGAGGTTCTACAGGTTCTACGGGCTGGAGGAAGTTCTACAGGTTCTATTGGTTGGAGGAGGTTCTACAGGTTTTACAGGCTGGAGGAGGTTCTATTGGTTGGAGGGGGTTCTACAGGTTCTACGGGCTGGAGGAGGTTCTACAGGTTCTACAGGCTGGATGAGGTTCTACAGGTTCTACAGGCTGGAGGAGGTTCTACAGGTTCTACAGGCTGGAGGAGGTCCTAGAGGTTCTACGGGCTGGAGGAGGTTCTACAGGTTCTGCAGGCTGGAGGAGGTTCTATTGGTTGGAGGAGGTTCTACAGGCTGGAGGAGGATCTACAGGTTCTACGGGCTGGAGGAGGTTCTACAGGTTCTACAGGCTGGAGGAGGTCCTAGAGGTTCTACGGGCTGGAGGAGGTTCTACAGGTTCTGCAGGCTGGAGGAGGTCCTAGAGGTTTTACAGGCTGGAGGAGGTTCTACTGGTTGGATGAGGTTCTATTGGTTGGAGGAGGTCCTAGAGGTTCTACGGGCTGGAGGAGGTTCTACAGGTTCTAAAGGCTGGAGGAGGTTCTACAGGTTCTAAAGGCTGGAGGAGGTTCTACAGGTTCTACGGGCTGGAGGAGGTTCTACAGGTTCTGCAGGCTGGAGGAGGTCCTAGAGGTTTTACAGGCTGGAGGAGGTTCTACTGGTTGGATGAGGTTCTATTGGTTGGAGGAGGTCCTAGAGGTTCTACGGGCTGGAGGAGGTTCTACAGGTTCTAAAGGCTGGAGGAGGTTCTACAGGTTCTAAAGGCTGGAGGAGGTTCTACAGGTTCTACGGGCTGGAGGAGGATCTACAGGTTCTACAGGCTGGAGGAGGTTCTACAGGTTCTAAAGGCTGGAGGAGGTTCTACAGGTTCTAAAGGCTGGAGGAGGTTCTACATGTTCTAAAGGCTGGAGGAGGTTCTACAGGTTCTAAAGGCTGGAGGAGGTTCTACAGGTTCTACGGGCTGGAGGAGGATCTACAGGTTCTACAGGCTGGAGGAGGTTCTACAGGTTCTAAAGGCTGGAGGAGGTTCTACAGGTTCTACGGGCTGGAGGAGGATCTACAGGTTCTACGGGCTGGAGGAGGTCCTAGAGGTTCTACGGGCTGGAGGAGGTTCTACAGGTTCTACAGGCTGGAGGAGGTCCTACATGTTCTAAAGGCTGGAGGAGGTTCTACAGGTTCTAAAGGCTGGAGGAGGTTCTACAGGTTCTACGGGCTGGAGGAGGATCTACAGGTTCTACAGGCTGGAGGAGGTTCTACAGGTTCTAAAGGCTGGAGGAGGTTCTACAGGTTTTACGGGCTGGAGGAGGATCTACAGGTTCTACGGGCTGGAGGAGGTCCTAGAGGTTCTACGGGCTGGAGGAGGTTCTACAGGTTCTACAGGCTGGAGGAGGTCCTAGAGGTTCTACGGGCTGGAGGAGGTTCTACAGGTTCTACAGGCTGGAGGAGGTCCTAGAGGTTCTACGGGCTGGAGGAGGTTCTACAGGTTCTACAGGCTGCTGGACCAAGGGTTAGACTGTATCTTGCTTTGATTGATAACCAGGAACTGGAACAGAAGATCTGATAAAACTGATGAAATCTAAATAAGATGAATTTTAAAAATAAGCTTAAATGTAATTCGCTGCTCATTGCTGATGTCTTTCCACTCTGGTGTTGTTTCCATATCTGTTCTCCAGAACAATAAACCAATTAACAAAAACAAGACAAAATATAAGAAATGGAAGAAAGAAGTTTAGAAAAATGAACATAATTCTATATATTAATATTAAATCCTATCATTTATCAAACTGTGTTTTTGCTCTTTCTCTGTTTAGTCCTTTTTGTGACCTGTTCAGATTTTAAGCCTTCTGCCGCCTCGGGTCGCTCACCTGTCTGCGCGACGTCGCGGTGGAGCTGGAGTGTCGGGAGTTTTTGCAGCTGGAGCGCTTGTTCCCAGCCTGGTTGTTGTTGCTGGCGGTCGCTCCGTTCTTCTTCTTGTCTTTGGGGTCAGAGGGCAGCGGGTTGAGGAACAGGATCCTGGCGATGAGGCCGTACAGAACCGCGGAGAGCAGCAGCGGCAGCACGAAGAAGACACCGAAGTCAAAGAAGTAAATGGGCATGTAGAACTTCCTGGGGATCCTGTAGCCGCAGGTGATGATGGTGATGTTGTGGAACACCTTTTCCTCGATGTCTGACAGGTAGAACCACATGACGCAGTAGATGGAGGTGAAAGCCCAGACGACCAGGATGATCTTCTTGGCTCTGGTTAGGGTGCACAGGAACTGGGCTTTGATCGGGTGGCAGATGGCGATGTAGCGCTCGATGGTGAAGGCGGTGATGGAGCAGGAGGACGCGTTGATGCCCAGGTACTGCAGGTAGGTGATGAGCAGGCAGCCGGAGCGGCCGAACACCCAGGAAGCGAAGAGGCTTTCTGGGATGGCGGGCAGCCCGGCCGCGGTCAGAACCATCAGGTCCGCCACCGCCAGGCTCACCAGGTAGCAGTTGGTCGGGGTCCTCATGTGCTTGGTGATGAGCACCACCAAGATCACCATGGTGTTCCCAACGATGCCCAGCGCGCAGATCAGGAGGAGCAGCGAGCTGCTCAGCACCTTGTACTGGATGCTGCTGTCGGTCCAAGTCTCCAGAGTCCGGTTCGGCTCCGGAGAGGAGGAAGAGGAGGAGGAGTTCTCCATCTTTTCTTTCACCTCTCTCACCTTGGGTTCCCTTTACGCGCGACAGAAGAGCGCAGCCTCTCTGCTTTACGCAGCTGCAGAGACAAAAAAACCTTCTACGATCTGAGTGAAAATCATGAATCTAGAAGCTGATTCCTCATAAACACCGAGACCCGCAGAATCACGCAGACTGGAAGCGGTCCAGGTTCGGGTTGTGCGTAAAGAGCGGAGCGTCGCCTCGCTGCTGCCAGAACAAAGTGTCTGTTGGACAGATGGCGCTTTGGGTTTTGTGCCGTTCCGTTTGGCACAATCTCTCCTACGCAGAGACGGGATTAACCCATGACTAACCTGCAGCGAGTTGTCCAGTCAGACAGAGGGAGGACGGACCCAAGAGGAGCTTCAGAACCAGCCCAGTTCAATGGACAGAATTCATCTGGTCTCTGAAGAAACAGAAGGCGCTTATCGAAAGAATGTGAAGCTGAATAATCATCATCATTATTATTATGGACTGATAATAACAGTAGATGGTTGGTTTTTCCGTGCTGCAGCTCCTCCATGCTCCAACTATCAGCAGTAAGGTTGATCCATCCATGCATGTTCCTCCAGCTCAGCTCCAGGCCTGGCATGGATCTCCAAACCTCAGCAGACTGCAGCAGAAGGACCCTAAACATGGAGGCTAGAGTTGTGCATGACCAGAGCATGCTGGTGCATGCAGGTCCCATTTCATGGAAACGACCATCCCATAGTAATCAAACACCACAACCTGGACTCAAAAACCTCCCACTCTGCACGCTGATGAGCTCTTTACACAAACCCGAAGACCTCAGCAAGAACCTCCAAAGACCACCCAAGGGTTGGGGAGGAGTTGTGAGAGAAGAGCTGCTGCTGCTCCACACTGAAAGGAATCAGCTGAGATGGTTCATAGATCAGGACGACCCACTCTGGTTGTCTGACCGCTCCAGAACTGTCCTGAGCCACTGGACATCTTCTCTGGCCTGGAAGCACCTTGAGATGTCACAGTTTGGTACATAGGCTGGACCTTGGGAACCTTTCTGCTGATGCCTGGATGGAGCATGGAGACTGTGCGTTCCTTGAACATGGCAACAGTCATTTATGGGTCGGACACCGAATCTGACATCTTATTTAGAAAGGTTACGTCGGATCTTCTTCTTCAGACTTCCTAAAACCAACTAGATGTAACACGAGTAGCTGAAATAACAATATTATAACTCATGAAGGTTTCTGTGCTTCATCATCATCATTATCACATCACCATGGTGACCTGCTGCTTCCATCAAACCGAGAAGAAGAAGAACCTGGTGAGAAACTGATCGGAAGCAACCTGTCTTCATCTCTCCTCCTCCTCCTCCTCCTCCTCCTCCTCCTCATGGGGACGAGGCTCCGCTCTGCTCTCAGCTCTTTGGAGGTGGGAAACTCTCCTCCTCACCAACTGTGCAGATTCTGCAGGAACCGGGCCGAGGACGGTGCCGATGCTGCCAAGTCTCACTGGGAGTCTCTGCCAGCCGTTCATCCTAAGCAACAGGTGGGGGAGGGACGTTACATAATGCAGACCCCCCCCTCACTCCCACAGATTCAGACAGAATGAGTGAGCTCCTCATAACTTAAGTAGCATCAGTTTTACTCTGATCTGATTAGGATGGAGATGTTTGTGTTTTCAGTTCAGCAGTTTGATGAATTTTTCATGGAAGTTTTGTTATTGAATCATAAATCAGAATGAATTCTGTTAGAAGGACGAATCAACAAGTTTGTTCCAGGCTGGCAGAAAAAAACACATGAATGAATGAAAGAAAATGGAACCTTGAAAAATCTGCAGCTGATTGCGTAAAGAAGAAGGATTCAGAGAAACAGAGGAAAACTTTTGCTGCCACCTAGTGGACGGAACTGATCAGCACCAAATGTGAGCAACCTGCAGTCATTTATTATTCTGGAGCTGTTCCTAAAACTAAATACAAGATCATGTTTCTCCTCCTTGGATTCATTCACATTAAAAGCTGGACTTTAGTTTTCTGCAGACATTTCGTGTCTAACTCTTTTTTTCTCCACTTTGCCTTATTTTGGGCCCCATCATGTCGGAGACCAGCTGCTGCTGAAACAGCTGAGGACTGAGCAGCTTCTCTGTGTCTGCATGCTTCCAGACATCAGCAGCAGCTGAAGATCTTCTCTCCTGAGGTTCTGCAGAACAGAACCTCTCCTACAGGTCCGGTTCGTTCAGGCCGGATTGTCTCTTCATCAGCTAGAAGCAGCGCTGAGCTGATTGGCTCACCGGGTCCAGAGTTTTCAATTTCGTTTCATGTATAATCACAGTTCATTTGGTTTATTCATGGTATATTCATAACTATTATAGTAAAATACATAAAGTTTAATACTTCAAAATGCAACAGAGTTAGAAATGCCTTGTTTGACTTTCAAAGTTTAAACTCTGGCCTTCTGATGAATGCAGTAACAGGTAGCCTCCAGTAGCGCCTTGAACCAACGGATCTCCTCCGTCGTCACCGGAGATAGAGGAGTAGAGGGAGGCTTTATGGAGACCAGCAATTAGAGCCGCTGGCTCGGGGCGCTGAGTCAGCGCTGCCCGAGGCAGAGGGAGACAGGATGGGTCCCGTCTCTGAATGGTGATGCTAACATAGGCTAACGTTCAAAACAGTATGTTAGCTATGCTAGCTAAGTGCTAATGTGATAATAACGGTAACCTGAAAAACCAATCCAACTCCAAACTCGCCACGGGGGGGGGATGGGGGGGCGGTATGTCTGATAGTTTTATACCCCAAACCACGGGGCGTCTCTGTGAGACCATGGCTGCTGTGACGTAAACATGTACCGCTCTCCACCAATCACAAAATTCCAATGCAGTAGCCACCGTTCAACCCTAAGGGGGCAGCACTAAGACGTTTTTAGACCAAAAAGTGAGGAGATTACACCAAAATGTAAATAAAACACCAGAAACTGAAAGATTGCATTGGTAAAGACCCATTAATACAGTTTAGAAGCAAAAAAAAGTTGTTTTGGGGTTTAGTTACTCTTTAAATCAGCAGGTAACAGACACAGGTGAGTTGAGAAGTGTCACAGTTTTCTGAGCCTGGAATGGATCTGTTCATAATTGGACTGGAAAATTCTGCTGATGTTTTAATTATTATCCTTTTCTTTAACTTAGTGTTGAATATTAAACTTCTGAGCGTCTCAGGTTCAGATCTGCAGCAGAGATCAAGTTGAAGGTGAGTCTCCGATACCAGAACCAGGTTCTGTAGTCCCAACAGCTCCATTTCAATGTTTCATTTGGGTTTCCCTTTTCTTCCCCCTGCTGCTTCGTGTTAATGCAGAACTACAGGCTGATCTCTAATCTTCCATTCATCAGTAAGATTATTGAAAAAGCTGTTTCACCAATTAAACAGCTTCATAACTATGACCAGCCGCTTTGATGTTTTTCAGTCTGGTTTCCGTGGTAACCACAGCACAGAGACTGTCCTAGTCAAAGTATTCAATGACATCCGCATAAATACAGACTGTGGTAGAACCAGAGAGCTGGTTCTGTTGGACCTCAGTGTTGATCTCTCTCGGACTCTCTGGTACAGGACTTGGCTGGTTTGAGTCTTACCTAAAGAACAGGGACTTCTTTGTTTCAATAGGAAACTTTTCATCAGAACGAACAGAAATCACATGTGGGGTGCCCCAGGGCTCCATCCTGGGGCCCCTCTTATTTAATATCTACATGCTCCCACTAGGCAAGATTATAACAACCAATAACATTAGCTACCATAACTACGCAGATGATACTCAGCTCTACATTACGATGTCACCAGGTGACTTTGAACCCATCCAAACCCAAAGTAAATGCATCAAGTAAATCAATGAATGGATGTGTCATAACTTTCTCCAGCTGAACAGAAACAAAACAGAAGTAATTATTTTTGGACCTAAAAAGGAACGATCAACAATCAGCACACAGCTTCAGTTAATCCAGCTAGAAACTACAGATCAGGCCTGAAATCTAGGTGTAGTAATGGACTCAGACCTGAACCTCCAGGGTCACATAAAGGTCAATAACAAGGTCAGCCTTCTATCACCTGAAGAACATTTCTAGGATTAAAGGACTGATGTCGCAACAGGACCTAGAAAAACTCATCCATGCGTTTATCTTCAGTTGGATTGATTACTGCAACAGCGTCTTCACAGGTCTGCCTAAAAAGTCAATCAGACAGCTGCAGCTGATCCAGAACGCTGCTGCTCGTGTTCCTCACTAGAACCAGGAAAGTAGAGCACATCACCCCAGTTCTAAAGTCCTTACACTGGCTCCCTGTAGCTCAGAGAATAGACCTCTAAATACTTTTACTAGTTTATAACTCATTACATGGCTTAGCACCAAAGTATGTTGAAGATCTACTGTTACTATAGCAACCCCCCCAGACCAATCAGGTCCTCTAATTCCAGTCGACTCAACATCCCTAGAATCAGAACCAAACATGGAGAAGCAGCTTTCAGTTTCTATGCTCCTCTAATCTGGAACAAACTTCCAGAAAACTGCAAAGCTGCTGAAACACTGAGTTCTTTTAAATCACAACTAAAAACGTTTCTGTTTAGAGCTGATTTTGATTAACTGATTAATAATAGATGGAACGTCATAAGTTATGTGTCTCTAATGTTGTGTTTCATGCTTTTACTGTTGGTTTATTGCTGTTTTTATTTTATCCCCTAATCACCCAAAGTACCCTGAACTGCCTTGTTGTTGAAAGTCTGCTATACAAATAAAGTTTGCTTTGTTGGAATTACACCAACTCCTGTTTATAGATATTATTCCAGTAGATTAACAAGGGATACAATTTTTATCTGCAGGATAATCTGACAAACTATTCATCATCAAAACTCAGAGAAATCAAGAATCTTGACAACCTGAAGTATAAAGACCAGAGGAAGTCAACGAAGCTTTAAACGGTAACAACAATCATATAAACAATGTGTCTCATAATGCTGATTACAGCAGAGAAACAATGAAGGTTCAGCTTGTAATTCTCATCACAGCCTCTAGATGTCCTCAGATCACCTGTTGCTCTTCACCAATC
>OY747713.1:883398-885898 GCA_963556495.2 Valencia hispanica | reverse complement strand
CACTTTAATCTAACACGCTCCTGCTCTGGAAACAGGATTAATCTGAAGTGTGGAAAACTGCAGGCAAATAAAAATAGCCCAGAAATGTGTCTCTGCTGCTGCTGCTGTTCAGTCTGACACCAAACACAGAGACAACTCTGCTCACCAAGAGGATTTCCAACAGAAGCTGCCAGAACGGCTCTAAACGGGCTAAATCTGGACGGCTTGGGGATAAACACAGATTGTTGGATCAGGAAGTGAGGAGAAAATCCTCATTGTTTGCTCCTGATCTCCGGGAAACGGCAGTCTGCTGATGCGGAGGCTTTTTACTTTCTTGACCCGCTTGACCCTCATCCAGAACCTCTTTGAGGTTTGCTGACTGGGCCTCTGTGAGCTCAGCGTGAAATCAGCTCAGCTCCACAGGCCGACACGGATCCACGTCTCCTGGATGTTCTGCTGCAGCTTCAGACGGAAGAACCCGACCGCCCGGCTGGTTGGAAGCATCTCTGGAGGAAAGGACGCATCACTTCACATCAGCAGAGTGTTGGAGGAAGATAGATGCTGCAGGGGTTAATGCTTTGCTCAAAGGCACAGAGGGAGCTGCAGATGGACGACAGGAGGAGGAAAAGCTGCTTCACCGCTTGTTTTCTGTTCCACAGATGAGTGCTGAGCAGAAAGGCATCAAATTATACGTTTATTCATGAAAACAAATTAAAATGAAATGTTTGTCTCTTCAACCGTCTGGCTGCACATCGGCCTGACCTGGACCGAACCGGGCGTGTGCCTGCAACACCGCAGGCCGTGTTACTGTGTGTGTTCATTCATTCAATCATTCATTCATTCATTCATACATTCATTCATTCATTCATTCATTCATTCATACATTCATTCATTCATACATTCATTCATTCATTCATACATTCATTCATTCATACATTCATTCATTCATTCATTCATACATTCATTCATACATTCATTCATTCATTCATACATTCATTCATACATTCATTCATTCATTTCATTCATTCATTCATTCATTCATTCATTCATACATTCATTCATACATTCATTCATTCATACATTCATTCATTCATTCATACATTCATTCATTCATACATTCATTCATTCATTCATTCATACATTCATTCATACATTCATTCATTCATTCATTCATACATTCATTCATTCATTCATTCATTCATACATTCATTCATACATTCATTCATTCATACATTCATTCATTCATTCATACATTCATTCATTCATACATTCATTCATTCATTCATTCATACATTCATTCATACATTCATTCATTCATTCATACATTCATTCATACATTCATTCATTCAATCATTCATTCATTCATGTATTCATTCATGCATTCATTCATGCATTCATTCATTCATTCATTCATGCATTCATTCATTCATTCATTCATTCATTCATTCATTCATTCATTCATGCATTCATTCATTCATTCATTCATGCATACATTCATTCATTCATACATTCATTCATTCATTCATTCATTCATGCATTCATTCATTCATGCATTCATTCATGCATTCATTCATGCATTCATTCATTCATTCATGCATTCATTCATTCATTCATTCATTCATTCATTCATTCATGCATTCATTCATTCATTCATTCATGCATTCATTCATGCATTCATTCATTCATTCATGCATTCATTCATGCATTCATTCATGCATTCATTCATTCATTCATGCATTCATTCATTCATTCATTCATTCATTCATTCATTCATGCATTCATTCATTCATTCATTCATGCATTCATTCATTCATTCATTCATGCATTCATTCATGCATTCATTCATTCATTCATGCATTCATTCATTCATTCATGCATTCATTCATTCATGCATTCATTCATTCATGCATTCATTCATTCATTCATTCAGGCTTCAGGACGTTTGCTCTGTTGTTTCAGTTTAGACTTTAATAAAGATTCAGTCACTTTAATTATTGGTTTAAAATACAGAGAAGTGCAAAATTCCCTTGAACTTTTCCACGTTTTGTTATTTTACAGCCACAAACCTTGATGGGATTTTCCGTGATGACATCACAGAGAGAGAAGTGAAGCGATGGTGTCTTCATATTCAGCACCGTGTGACAGAACTCTGTAGAACCGCGCTGCAGGTTTTCTGTCTGCAGCTCAGAATCTGGGTCTGATTGCTAAATATAGAAGCCCGACAGATTTACTATGTCCACACTTTAGCTGGGTTTCTGTGGGTTTCTGGTTCTGGCTCTACTGGACCTCCTGGTGGTTCTGCTTTCATGAATAAAACATCTGCAGCTCCTCGGGTACAAACATGAATCCTCCCCACATAGACATAATCAATATGGGGCTGATTGCTCTAAATTGATCGTGTCTAAAGGAAGCCTGAAGGTTCCTTGTAAAATAAAAGTCCCCGGTGAGTCGGCCGGCCTCCAGGAGGACGTCTGATCCAATCTCAGAATAACTTCACATTTAATCAGTATTCTGCTGGAAC
>OY747713.1:868398-878398 GCA_963556495.2 Valencia hispanica | reverse complement strand
GTGTGTGTGTGTGTGTGTGTGTTACTGTGTGTGTGTGTTACTGTGTGTGTGTTACTGTGTGTGTGTTACTGTGTGTTACTGTGTGTGTTACTGTGTGTGTGTTACTGTGTGTGTGTGTGTGTGTTACTGTGTGTGTGTGTTACTGTGTGTGTGTTACTGTGTGTGTTACTGTGTGTTACTGTGTGTTACTGGGTGCTACTGTGTGTGTGTGTTACTGTGTGTGTGTGTGTGTTTGTGTGTGTGTGTGTGTGTGTGTGTGTGTGTGTTACTGTGTGTGTGTGTTACTGTGTGTGTGTGTGTTACTGTGTGTGTGTGTGTTACTGTGTGTGTGTGTTACTGTGTGTGTGTGTGTTACTGTGTGTGTGTGTTACTGTGTGTGTGTGTGTGTTACTGTGTGTGTGTTACTGTGTGTTACTGTGTGTGTGTGTGTGTTACTGTGTGTGTGTTACTGTGTGTGTGTTACTGTGTGTGTGTTACTGTGTGTGTGTGTGTGTTACTGTGTGTGTGTGTGTTACTGTGTGTGTGTGTTACTGTGTGTGTGTTACTGTGTGTGTGTGTGTGTGTGTGTGTGTTACTGTGTGTGTGTGTTACTGTGTGTGTGTTACTGTGTGTGTGTTACTGTGTGTGTGTGTGTGTTACTGTGTGTGTGTGTTACTGTGTGTGTGTTACTGTGTGTTTGTGTGTGTTACTGTGTGTTACTGTGTGTTACTGTGTGTTACTGTGTGTGTGTTACTGTGTGTTACTGTGTGTGTGTTACTGTGTGTTACTGTGTGTGTGTGTGTTACTGTGTGTGTGTGTTACTGTGTGTGTGTTACTGTGTGTGTGTGTTACTGTGTGTGTGTGTGTTACTGTGTGTGTGTGTTACTGTGTGTGTTACTGTGTGTAACTGTGTGTGTGTGTGTGTTACTGTGTGTGTGTGTTACTGTGTGTGTGTTACTGTGTGTGTGTGTTACTGTGTGTGTGTGTTACTGTGTGTGTGTTACTGTGTGTGTGTGTGTTACTGTGTGTTAGTGTGTGTGTTACTGTGTGTTACTGTGTGTGTTACTGTGTGTTACTGTGTGTGTGTGTGTGTGTGTGTGTTACTGTGTGTGTGTGTTACTGTGTGTGTGTGTTACTGTGTGTTAGGTGTGTTACTGTGTGTTAGTGTGTGTGTGTTACTGTGTGTGTGTGTGTTACTGTGTGTTAGTGTGTGTGTGTTACTGTGTGTGTGTGTTACTGTGTGTGTGTGTTACTGTGTGTGTGTTACTGTGTGTGTGTGTGTGTGTTACTGTGTGTGTGTGTGTGTGTGTGTTACTGTGTGTGTGTGTGTTACTGTGTGTGTGTGTGTTACTGTGTGTGTGTGTGTGTGTGTGTGTGTTACTGTGTGTGTGTGTGTGTTACTGTGTGTGTGTTACTGTGTGTGTGTTACTGTGTGTTACTGTGTGTGTGTGTGTTACTGTGTGTGTTACTGTGTGTGTGTTACTGTGTGTGTGTTACTGTGTGTTACTGTGTGTGTGTGTGTTACTGTGTGTGTTACTGTGTGTGTTACTGTGTGTGTGTTACTGTGTGTGTGTGTGTGTTACTGTGTGTGTGTGTGTGTTACTGTGTGTGTGTTACTGTGTGTGTTACTGTGTGTGTGTTACTGTGTGTGTGTGTGTGTTACTGTGTGTGTGTTACTGTGTGTTACTGTGTGTGTGTGTGTTACTGTGTGTGTGTTACTGTGTGTGTGTGTGTGTGTTACTGTGTGTGTGTGTGTTACTGTGTGTGTGTGTGTTACTGTGTGTGTGTGTGTGTGTGTGTGTGTGTTACTGTGTGTGTGTGTGTTACTGTGTGTGTGTGTTACTGTGTGTGTGTTACTGTGTGTGTGTTACTGTGTGTGTGTTACTGTGTGTGTGTGTGTGTGTTACTGTGTGTGTGTGTGTTACTGTGTGTGTGTGTTACTGTGTGTGTGTTACTGTGTGTGTGTGTGTGTGTGTGTGTGTGTGTGTGTTACTGTGTGTGTGTGTTACTGTGTGTGTGTTACTGTGTGTGTGTGTGTGTGTTACTGTGTGTGTGTGTGTTACTGTGTGTGTGTGTTACTGTGTGTGTGTTACTGTGTGTGTGTGTGTGTGTTACTGTGTGTGTGTGTGTTACTGTGTGTGTGTGTGTTACTGTGTGTGTGTGTTACTGTGTGTGTGTTACTGTGTGTGTGTGTTACTGTGTGTGTGTGTGTTACTGTGTGTGTTACTGTGTGTTACTGTGTGTGTGTTACTGTGTGTGTTACTGTGTGTGTGTGTTACTGTGTGTGTGTTACTGTGTGTGTTACTGTGTGTTACTGTGTGTGTGTTACTGTGTGTGTTACTGTGTGTGTTACTGTGTGTGTGTGTTACTGTGTGTGTGTTACTGTGTGTGTGTTACTGTGTGTGTGTTACTGTGTGTGTTACTGTGTGTGTGTGTTACTGTGTGTGTGTGTGTGTGTGTGTTACTGTGTGTGTGTGTGTGTTACTGTGTGTGTTACTGTGTGTGTGTGTGTGTGTCACTGTGTGTGTGTGTGTGTTACTGTGTGTGTGTTACTGTGTGTGTTACTGTGTGTGTGTGTGTGTGTGTGTGTGTTACTGTGTGTGTGTGTTACTGTGTGTTACTGTGTGTGTGTTACTGTGTGTGTGTGTGTGTGTTACTGTGTGTTAGTGTGTGTGTTACTGTGTGTTACTGTGTGTGTTACTGTGTGTGTGTGTTACTGTGTGTGTGTTACTGTGTGTGTGTTACTGTGTGTGTGTGTGTGTGTGTGTGTGTGTGTGTGTGTGTGTGTGTGTGTGTGTGTGTGTTACTGTGTGTGTGTTACTGTGTGTGTGTGTGTGTTACTGTGTGTGTGTTACTGTGTGTTACTGTGTGTGTGTGTGTTACTGTGTGTGTTACTGTGTGTGTTACTGTGTGTGTGTTACTGTGTGTGTGTGTGTGTTACTGTGTGTGTGTGTGTGTTACTGTGTGTGTTACTGTGTGTGTGTTACTGTGTGTGTGTTACTGTGTGTGTGTGTGTGTTACTGTGTGTGTGTTACTGTGTGTGTTACTGTGTGTTACTGTGTGTGTGTTACTGTGTGTGTTACTGTGTGTGTGTGTTACTGTGTGTGTGTGTGTTACTGTGTGTGTTACTGTGTGTGTTACTGTGTGTGTGTTACTGTGTGTGTTACTGTGTGTGTGTTACTGTGTGTGTGTGTGTGTGTACTGTGTGTGTGTGTTACTGTGTGTGTGTGTGTTACTGTGTGTGTTACTGTGTGTGTTACTGTGTGTGTGTGTGTGTTACTGTGTGTGTGTTACTGTGTGTGTGTGTGTGTGTTACTGTGTGTGTTACTGTGTGTGTGTGTGTGTTACTGTGTGTGTGTGTGTTACAGTGTGTGTGTGTGTGTTACTGTGTGTGTGTGTGTGTGTGTGTTACTGTGTGTGTGTGTGTGTTACTGTGTGTGTGTTACTGTGTGTGTGTGTGTTACTGTGTGTGTGTTACTGTGTGTGTGTGTGTTACTGTGTGTGTGTTACTGTGTGTGTGTGTGTGTTACTGTGTGTGTGTGTGTGTGTTACTGTGTGTGTGTGTGTTACTGTGTGTGTGTGTTTGTGTGTGTGTGTGTGTGTGTGTGTTACTGTGTGTGTGTTACTGTGTGTGTGTGTGTGTGTTACTGTGTGTGTGTTACTGTGTGTGTGTTACTGTGTGTGTGTGTGTGTGTGTCTGTGTGTGTGTTACTGTGTGTGTGTGTGTGTGTGTGTTACTGTGTGTGTGTGTGTTACTGTGTGTGTGTGTTACTGTGTGTGTTACTGTGTGTGTTACTGTGTGTGTTACTGTGTGTGTGTGTGTGTTACTGTGTGTGTGTGTTACTGTGTGTTACTGTGTGTGTGTTACTGTGTGTGTGTGTGTGTGTGTGTGTGTGTGTGTTACTGTGTGTGTGTGTGTGTGTGTGTGTGTGTGTGTGTGTGTGTTACTGTGTGTGTGTGTTGTGTGTGTGTGTTACTGTGTGTGTTACTGTGTGTGTTACTGTGTGTGTTACTGTGTGTGTGTGTGTGTTACTGTGTGTGTGTGTTACTGTGTGTTACTGTGTGTGTGTTACTGTGTGTGTTACTGTGTGTGTGTTACTGTGTGTGTGTTACTGTGTGTGTGTGTGTGTTACTGTGTGTGTGTTACTGTGTGTGTGTGTGTTACTGTGTGTGTGTGTGTTACTGTGTGTGTTTGTGTGTGTGTGTTACTGTGTGTGTGTTACTGTGTGTTACTGTGTGTGTGTGTTACTGTGTGTGTTACTGTGTGTGTGTTACTGTGTGTGTTACTGTGTGTGTGTGTTACTGTGTGTGTTACTGTGTGTGTTACTGTGTGTGTGTGTGTGTGTGTGTGTTACTGTGTGTGTGTGTGTTGTTACTGTGTGTGTTACTGTGTGTGTGTGTGTTACTGTGTGTGTTACTGTGTGTGTTACTGTGTGTGTTACTGTGTGTGTGTGTTACTGTGTGTGTTACTGTGTGTGTGTGTGTTACTGTGTGTGTTACTGTGTGTGTTACTGTGTGTGTTACTGTGTGTGTTACTGTGTGTGTTACTGTGTGTGTGTGTTACTGTGTGTGTGTGTGTTACTGTGTGTGTTACTGTGTGTGTTACTGTGTGTGTGTGTGTGTTACTGTGTGTGTGTGTGTTACTGTGTGTGTTACTGTGTGTGTTACTGTGTGTGTGTGTGTGTGTTACTGTGTGTGTGTGTGTTACTGTGTGTGTTACTGTGTGTGTGTGTGTGTGTGTGTGTGTGTGTGTGTTACTGTGTGTGTGTGTTACTGTGTGTGTGTTACTGTGTGTGTGTGTTACTGTGTGTGTGTGTGTGTTACTGTGTGTGTGTGTGTGTGTTACTGTGTGTGTGTGTGTGTTACTGTGTGTGTGTGTGTGTGTGTTACTGTGTGTGTGTGTTACTGTGTGTGTGTGTGTGTGTGTGTGTGTGTGTGTTACTGTGTGTGTGTTACTGTGTGTGTGTGTGTTACTGTGTGTGTGTGTGTTACTGTGTGTGTGTTACTGTGTGTGTGTGTGTGTTACTGTGTGTGTGTTACTGTGTGTGTGTGTGTTACTGTGTGTGTTACTGTGTGTGTGTGTGTTACTGTGTGTGTGTGTGTTACTGTGTGTGTGTGTGTGTTACTGTGTGTGTTACTGTGTGTGTTACAGTGTGTGTGTGTTACTGTGTGTGTGTGTGTTACTGTGTGTGTGTGTGTTACTGTGTGTGTTACTGTGTGTGTGTGTGTTACTGTGTGTGTGTGTGTTACTGTGTGTGTGTGTGTGTTACTGTGTGTGTTACTGTGTGTGTGTGTGTGTTACTGTGTGTGTTACTGTGTGTGTTACTGTGTGTGTGTGTGTGTGTGTTACTGTGTGTGTGTGTGTTACTGTGTGTGTGTGTGTTACTGTGTGTGTGTGTGTGTGTGTTACTGTGTGTGTGTGTGTGTGTGTGTTACTGTGTGTGTGTGTGTTACTGTGTGTGTTACTGTGTGTGTGTGTTACTGTGTGTGTTACTGTGTGTGTGTGTGTTACTGTGTGTGTTACTGTGTGTGTGTGTGTTACTGTGTGTGTTACTGTGTGTGTTACTGTGTGTGTGTGTTACTGTGTGTGTGTGTGTTACTGTGTGTGTTACTGTGTGTGTTACTGTGTGTGTGTGTGTGTTACTGTGTGTGTGTGTGTTACTGTGTGTGTTACTGTGTGTGTTACTGTGTGTGTGTGTGTGTTACTGTGTGTGTGTGTGTTACTGTGTGTGTTACTGTGTGTGTGTGTGTGTGTGTGTGTGTGTGTGTGAGACCGCCCATGTTGGAGTGTGTTTCTGTGTTTCTGTGTTTCTGCAGAGGAAGTCCAATCCAGACTGTTTCCAGTTCTGTTTGCCGTTTTAATCATCTTTCTCCCAGTTTGGACCTCCTGGATGAAGCTGCTTTAACCTGGAGATCCGATCCGAGCAGAACCTCCCGCTCCATCAGAACATCTGTGGTTCTGGTTCTGCTTCATCATGGCTGCCTTTGATAAAAGGCTGAATTATTGACATTTTTAACAAGTGAGATTTTCAGCTGAATTGTTCTGATGAACAAAAAAGGTTCTGACATGATTCATCGTGGAACTTGTTTACTTTTGACCAGAACATTTTGTTTAGTGTTCATTTCTTAATTAGATTCTTGTTCAGAACCGGGTTCTCAGCAGCAGAACATTCAGATGTTTTCTCTGCTCTCCATCTGGAAAATATTTCAATCTAATCTGAGATTATATTTATCATCAGAAACAGATGAACCAGATTATTAACAGAAGCTGATCCTCCTGTTTGGACCGGGCTGGTTCTGGATTGGTTCTATTCTCCTCTTCCTCATCGGCTGCTGGATGAGAACAGAAGGATTAGAGCTGCTCCCAGAACCGGATCAAACCCCACGGGTCAGAGGTCAGAGGTCACGTGGAGGTCGGCCTCCTGCCACCAGGAGGAGCTCCATCTGCTCGTATCTTCTGCACCAACAGGAGCTTCATTAGTTCTCCTGTTATTATTAATTTCTGCCTCCAGATTTCTGATTTTATTCCTTTTCATAAGAGATGAGAGGAAAGCTGGAAGCTGCTTCTGTCTCTGATTGTTTCTGAACATCTGCTGAAGCTCCAGAACCTCCATGGAGGCGGAGCTTCACTGACCAGCCATGAAATCTAATGACCTCTCCTGTGGTATTAATGTTTGGATCAGAACTCATCTGGGCGTCCGATTGATCCAGATGTTCTCTGCAGATTCACAACGACATGACTGACTGATGAGACGTTTCCCTGAGGAACACCAGAACCTGGTAGAAGATGAGGATCAGGAAACATCAGCAGCAGCAGCTTGTGCCTCTCTGGTTCTGGTGATCCAGTTTGGACCGAGCTTCAGCTGGACTTTTAAATGTTCTAGTAAGCAGAGCAGATCATGACCCACTCACTGCTGTTCCTCTCATCAGCCGTCCTCCTGGTTCAGGGTCATGACCTTAAACCTTTGACCTGCTAACTGAGTTGCTGCTGAATCAGCTTTTGAGATGTTCTCCTCTCTGGAATAATCCTAATTAATACAATATGCTTCTAAACTCTGTTTTTCCATTTTGGTTCAGTTTTAGTGGATAAAAATGAAACCTAATCCTGGATTTATTGACTTTAATCCTGATGGAGGCGCTTTTGTTTTTATAAACCCTTTGAATGAAAACAGTTGACGGCTGTAAATGATCCGAGTTTCTCCTGTAGAACAGAATGTCTGGATAACATGAAGGTTTTTATTCCTCAGGATGAATCTGACAAACAGTATTAGCATAAAAATAGGATGAAATGTAACGCTGCCTTCAGGCTGCAGAACCAACCTGAGCTCATCTCTGGGTTTACAGCAGCTGCATTCATCTGATCAGCTCGGATTAATGCAAACACAAGTTTGATTAAACAGATGAATGTTGAAATGCATCCGGTTTGATTTCAGAGAAGCTTCTGCAGAGTTTCTAATCTTTAAAACTGGAACTTTTTGCTTCCAGAACAGATGGAATAATGACTGCAGTAATTCAATGTCCTCCTGCCTCTGGCTTTCAGAAACCTGATTAGTTTCCAACCATGGATCAGTTGCAGCTCCAACAACAAGCTTTTAAACTCTTTTCACTTTGAGTCGGACTTCTAGAAATCAAACAATCCCAGAATCAAAAGAGAAAAAAGTTCAGCAGAAAATGGTCTTCTGATAAACCGCTGGGAGGTCTGAAGTTTGTAAAACTATTCACCCCCATTTTGTCACATTACAGCCACAAACATCAGGGTTTGTTACTGAGCCAGAGCAGCATGATGAAGACGAAGGAGCACGGCTCAGGGTTCTACACATCCATCTGAAAAGTGTGGTGTGCATTTATAATCAGCCCAATAAGTCAGAACTCTGTAGAACATCTCTAGCTCAGGATGGATGGAGAACATCTGAGAACATCTGATTCTCAGCTGGATTCAGGTCTGGACTTTGACTAGGCCATTCTAACCCATGAATCTGCTCTGATCTGAACCATCCCATAATACAGGTGAAACTCGAAAGATTAAAATATTGTCCAAAAGTTCATTTATTTCAGTAATTCAACTTAAAGGTGAAACTAATATATAGACTCATTACAAGCAAAGCGACATATTTCAGCCTTTATTTGTTATAATGTTGATTATGGTTTACAGTTTATGAAAACCAAATTAAAAACCTCAGAAGATTAGATTATGACATGAAATCAGTAAAACAAGGATATAAATGTGGGACCTGTGTAAAGTCTAATCCTGCATATGTAGTCAGTAGTTGGTCTGGGCTCCTTTTGCATCAATGACTGCCTCAATGCGGCGTAGCATGGATGGTATCAGCCTGTAGCTCTGCTCAGGTGTTATGGAAGACCTTCTGCATTGTTCCATCATGTCTCTCATCTTTCTCTTGGCAATGCTCCATAGATTATCTATGGGGGTCAAAGGTCAGGCCAGTCTGTTGGCCCATCAATTCCAGTAATCCCACGGTCATTGAAGCAGGTTCTGGTACTTGAGGCAGTGTGGGCAGGTACCAAGTCCTGCTGGAGAATGAAGTCAGCATCTCCATGAAGCTGGTCTGCAGAAGGAAGCATGCAGTTCTCCATAATGTCCTGGTAGATGGCGCCGTAGAGTCTGGACTTAATAAAGCTCAGTGGACCAACAGCAGCAGATGACATGGATCCCCACATCAACACACAGTGGAAACTTCCACCATCTTGGATTGTGTTCCTCTCCATTCTTCCTCCAGACTCTGGGACCTTTGGTTTCTTCATCAGATGCAACATTTACAGTTATCTTGTTTTCTTTGGCCCAGGTAAGAAGTTTCTGATGTTTGTTGTTCAGGAGCAGCTTGACAAGAGGAACAGGACATGTGAAGCTCATGTCCAGGACTAGAGGAACAGGACATGTGAAGCTCATGTCCAGGACAAGAGGAACAGGACATGTGAAGCTCATGTCCAGGACTAGAGGAACAGGACATGTGAAGCTCATGTCCAGGACTAGAGGAACAGGACATGTGAAGCTCATGTCCAGGACTAGAGGAACAGGACATGTGAAGCTCATGTCCAGGACTAGAGGAACAGGACCTGTGAAGCTCATGTCCAGGACAAGAGGAACAGGACATGTGAAGCTCTTGTCCAGAGGAACAGGACATGTGAAGCTCATGTCCAGGACTAGAGGAACAGGACATGTGAAGCTCTTGTCCAGAGGAACAGGACATGTGAAGCTCATGTCCAGAGGAACAGGACACGTGAAGCTCATGTCCAGGACTAGAGGAACAGGACATGTGAAGCTCTTGTCCAGAGGAACAGGACATGTGAAGCTCATGTCCAGAGGAACAGGACATGTGAAGCTCATGTCCAGGACAAGAGGAACAGGACATGTGAAGCTCATGTCCAGGACAAGAGGAACAGGACATGTGAAGCTCATGTCCAGGACAAGAGGAACAGGACATGTGAAGCTCATGTCCAGGACTAGAGGAACAGGACCTGTGAAGCTCATGTCCAGGACTAGAGGAACAGGACATGTGAAGCTCATGTCCAGGACTAGAGGAACAGGACATGTGAAGCTCATGTCCAGGACAAGAGGAACATGACATGTGAAGCTCATGTCCAGGATCCGTCTGAGCCTCTTGATGCTCTAACTCCAGCCTCAGTCGCTCCTTATGAAGGTCAGCAACACTTTTCAATGACCTTTTCCTGACAATCCTCTCCAGGCTGCTCTCATCCCTGCTGCTTCTGCACCTTTTCCTTCCACATAACTTCCTATTAATGCGCTTTGATGCAGCACTTTGGGAACATCCACCTTCTTGAGGCTTTCCCTCCTCATGGAGGAAATCAGTGATGGTTTTCTGTCAGGTCAGCAGTTTTCTCCATGATTGTGATTCCTACTGAACCAGACTGAGACCATTTAAAGGGACAGGAACCATTTGGAGCTGATTACAGTCGGACACTTTGAACCTAAAATATTCTACCTTTTCACAATATTCTGATTTTCTTAGATTTTTGGCTTTTCATAAACTGTAAACCATAATAA
>OY747713.1:850898-860898 GCA_963556495.2 Valencia hispanica | reverse complement strand
ATTTTTCTGGTTGTGTTTAAAACTCATTTGGAGGGAAAATATTTTCATCTTCATCTCTTGGAGAAGATGATTTGAAATAAGAGAGGAGGTGGCGGCCGGCGGCGCGTGGCGGTGCTGGGGGCCCCTCGTCGGCTGGTCCCTTGTCGGGTCCCTGCTGGGGGGTGGGGCGCCCCTGGGCCCCGGCTCCCCCGCTCCGTTGACCGGCCCGCCCCGGCGCAGCCGGTTGCCGGCGGGGCCCGTGGGCTCGTCACTGCTGCCCCCCGGGCCCCTGCATAGTAGCCGCTGGATGTTCCCCTGGGGTTCTCCCCTGCTCCACTCTTGGGGGATGCGGTCGGCCCCGCCCGGGTCCGCCTGGGGCTCTGGGGGTCCTTTGGGCGTCTTTGCTCCGATCTGCATCGATTCCTGGGAGACGGATTGATGTCTGCTCACACCAGCTATCGAACACTCTTATGGAGAAACCTTGTATGTCTATATATATATATATATATGAAGTGGAGGACTATAGCAAAAGCTGTACTGCTCCGATTGTGAAAGTAAATCTGTTGGGCTTCTACTTGGTACTCAGACACCAATTCTGAGCTCCACACGGCCAAACAGGACAGGTTAAAAAAAGGAAGAAATAAGAGAGATGAAACACGTTCACCATGTGAGATCAAAGGTGGTTTTCCTCTCAGTGTGTAAATTAGTGACAGGCCACACACACACAGCCAGCTTAGCGTTAAAGCTAACAGTAAAAGGAGGACATAAAAGCAGAACTGTAAAACATTCTCAGGCTCTTGGTTGTGCAGCTCAGCAGTAAATTCCCAGATGAAAGCCCTCTGGAAGGATTTCTCTCAGTGCAGAAAGAGTTTTAGCTGGAACAAATCAGTCTTCTGGTTCCTGTTTTTAGTTTCAACCCAGAACTCCATCCCAGCTTCTGCTGCTTCCCATCAGATCAGTAGCTGCAGGACTGATTAAACACAGAGACACTAATGAAGCTGATGGATTCGGGTTCGGTGGAACTACAGAGTTCTGGAACAGTTGGCTCCCTTCATTCAGGGACTCTTATGGTCCCAGAGCTGCAGGCTGGTTCTGTATAACAGCCTCTGTAGGAACCCCAGCATGGGAGGCTGCCTCCATAGCTCTTCACACAAAGCATGAGGAAAAGCTCCTCCTCCTCCTTCCTGATGGGGGGTAAAGTGAGAAGAGTCTGTTAAGCTGCTCTCCTTTCACTGGAAGAATCTACGGTGGAGCCAGAAGAAGCTCATTTCATCTGGTTCTGGTCCAGGATCTGTGTCTCAGTACCACAGGTGGGGGTTCTGTAGATGGAGCAGTAGATCCAGAGCCACAGCTTCTCCTCTGGACCTCCCACAGTGGCTTCAATAACTCGGGGAAATATGATAAACAACCAACTGATGTTTTTAAATATAGATGTGATAACACATGCAGATTATAGCAGTTTTCAGCTTTTTTCATGGAATAACTGCATTTATTTTCCACATCAGAATGACTCTAAAACTGCCAGTAATATTTTTTGTCCATTTTTTCTTGTCATTAAAATAGGTTTTATTTTTACATTATTTTCCCCAAATATCAACATCCCATTGAGGAAAATCTATCCATCTGCTTTTAATAAGCTTTTATTTTGATTTATTTTAAAACCTAAAAATAGAAATCAAACACTACTTCTTTCAAAATAAAACCAACAAATTCCTTATAGTAGCTGTTTATAAAAAAAATATGACTTATCTTTTTCCAAAAGATCAGATAAGCCTGAACGAGATTTATTTAGCTGGACTGAGGGAAAAATGTCTTTATAAAGGCTGCAGATCCCTGATCTAGTGAGATCACACATGTAGCTGAATAGAATAGAAATGACCTTTATTGTCCCTCAGGGGGGAAATTCAGGTGTACCAGCAGCAAAGTGGCAGACAAGTCACAGCATGCAGATTCACTGTACATTATTATTAAAAGTAGTAAACTCTGATTCAAAGCACCTGAGTATGATCGTTTAAGAAATGTACAGTCCGTACATGTGTCTTCATGCATAAAACACAACAACAGACCATTTACAAGAAGTTGAAAAAACTGTAAGTAACAGCAGGGATGTGAATATTTATTGAGTCAAAAAATTACACAGAAGAAGAAACAAAAACAAAAATATATGGGTTGTAAAAAAAAGATAATAGTATGATTGAATAAATATAAACAATGGATGGGTCGTCATGTGGCTGTTAGCTGGTGTCTGTGTACTGTTTGTCAATAAAGTTTTGCGTAAATGCCGGTAAAGATGGCGGAGTACGATCTAACAAGTAAAATAGCTGATTTTCTGGAACGACACTTGGGGTGTTGCGTCTCGCCTACCGAGGCATTGCCTCGGTAGGCGAGATGCGAGAGACGCCTCGGTAGGCGAGACGCTGTAGGCGAGACGGGCTAACAGTAGGCGTCTCGCCTACTGAGACGCGAGACACCCCGGTAGGCGAGACGCCCCGGTAGGCGAGACGCCTCGGTAGGCGAGAGGCTCGGTAGACGAGACGTCTCGGTAGGCGAGATCCCTCGGTAGGCGAGAGGCTCGGTAGGCGAGAGGCTCGGTAGGCGAGACGTCTCGGTAGGCGAGACGCCTCGGTAGGCGAGACGCCTCGGTAGGCGAGAGGCTCGGTAGGCGAGACGCCTCAGTAGTCGAGAGGCTCGGTAGGCGAGAGGCTCGGTAGGCGAGAGGTTCGGTAGGCGAGATCCCTCGGTAGGCGAGACGCCTCGGTAGGCGAGATCCCTCGGTAGGCGAGACGCCTCAGTAGTCGAGAGGCTCGGTAGGCGAGAGGCTCGGTAGGCGAGAGGCTCGGTAGGCGAGATCCCTCGGTAGGCGAGACGCCTCAGTAGTCGAGAGGCTCGGTAGGCGAGAGGCTCGGTAGGCGAGACGTCTCGGTAGGCGAGAGGCTCGGTAGGCAAGACGCCGCGGCAGGTGAGAGGCCTGTCTGTGAAACAGGCGAACATGATTATCCCCTGTGGGGAACAAAAAACATCTGCACAGCGATGTTAGCAGGGTCAGACGGGCTAACAGCTAGCACTTAGCATTAGCCACAATGCTAAGTGCTGATTTCTGATCCCTCTGGTTGATTTAAGGACCAACGGTTCTTTGGCTGCTTATTCACTCCCTTTCAGTCCAGTCCATGGATCCATGGATCCAGTCCAGGTTTTAAATCATCTCCAGTTTTAATTGTGAAGCAACCAGCTGCAGACTTGCTGATGGAAACATGGCCGCCACCAGCTGGGTTATTGTAGTTTGCTAGTTTATGGAAACCAGACAGGTGGAGGACACAGGATGAAGTAACAGAGAGCAAATGATCAGGATCTGTGTCACCATCCTTGTGTTCATAGAAATCTATCCTCTCTCTGATCCTCCACCAGCAGCTGGAAACATCTACATTGTTCAGCCTTACAATGATCCACACAGCCAGTGCAGTAAAGTCCAACCCAGAGGTTCTGTTGGCGTCTTCAGGGCCCCGGGCCACACTCAGAACCTGCTAAGGGGGTCAACATCAGTTCTGGTCGCTCAGAGAGATTTCTGGGTTTCCCTCCGGAGGAGCGGATCCATGGATGGACCTCTTCAGAGCGTAAACCTCGGTGTTATTAAAGGAATGTGGAACCGTCCTACAGAAGGCCAGAGGAGCAGATCCTGAACTGTTCCTGTCAGAAAATAAAGTTGGTCAAACATGTATGAAAGAAGAGATTTATGAAGAAGAGGAATATTGTTCTGTTCATCCCTGTGACGTTTTCTGAGCTAACTAATGATATAAGCGTGTGTTGTGACCATGGACTGTATAGAAATGACAGATGTACAATGAGAAGCAGATGGGAAAGCTGGAGCTCCTCAGCGACACCAACATGGACGTCTACCAGAACCTGAACCCAGACAAGGAAATCCTCCACTGTGAGAACTGCCTCCACTTATTCTCAAGTTACTTCATGATGACCTCTGAACTTTAGCATCATTTTACAATCCAAAAACTGATTCATTTGGGATTGTTCAGTCTTAAATGCAACCAGGCAACTTAAGGAAAGTGTTGTTTACCTAAATAATAGAAAAGGCTCAGAGGGTATATTTATTGTAATTTCCTCAACGTTTCCATTCCAACTATGTTCAGGTTTGCTGCTCTTTATAGTTCTGTTTATTTTCAGGCTGAAGGAGGTTGCTAAAAGCTGCCAAAGGGATGATGTTGGGTTGAACTAGATTACATAAAGTCAATATTTCTGTTGTGTTTTATTCAGCGAGGAGGAAAGAATCAGGAGCCGCATGGAGACCTAACAATCCGGCCCCTGGGGTCGGGTTTAAAAGCTCTCTGTACCAGGCCCAGTTTGCCTGAATGAAACCCAGACTTTAGAAACTACAAAACAGCATTCAGGTGAATTCCTGGTCCTGGTTCTGGTTCTGATTCTGGTTCTGATTGGGCAGCATGATATATCACTGATTTATTGTTATCACTATTTTACTGAATTCAATTCACACATGAGATCAAACTGCCTGGACTGCAATAAATGATTGATATAATTATTGGAGTCCTGAGATTTTATACAGGCCAGGTTTATTTATAGAGCAGTTTAAAAGGTCCAAACTAAAAACGAATAAAAACACTGGAAACAACAAATATACCACCAACAAATTTAAAGAAAAGAATCAAAATACAGATATCACTAGAGCGGGTCAAACACCAAGGAGAATACATTTAAAAGCTATTAATGAGGAGGCCTGAAGCACAAAGCGTTCCATAATGTAGGAGCTGCAGCGGAAAACGTACGATTCCCCTGAGCTTCCGCTGTGCCCTTGGCTCCTTCAACCAAAGCTGGTCAGATGGTCGAAGTGAGTTTAGCTCCAGCAGCTCAGAGAGGTATGGACTTTAAAATAGAGCTGCTTTAATTATAGGACTGTAATTCCATGACGCAACACTGGGTGGCGTCACAGTTCACTCTGGGAAATTCTATTAACCCTTTCAGACCGAAGCCTGAAAATGATTTTTATTCTCCTATTCTAGCTGTAAAAAGGGCAAACAATGTTCAATCAATTTTTAAGAATCGATTCAGAATCAGAGAATTGATTATTTTTTAACATAACGCAACTTAACAACAAATGAAAGAAGTAAAAACAAACTCTAAACTGTACAGGACCAATCAGGAGGGATCTGCTCTCTCCTGTTTCTGCCTGCTAAAAGCCGAGCAGCTGCATTTTGCACCAACTGAAGGATGATTTACTGACACCAGAGAGGAGAGAATTACAGTAATCCAGGCATGGAAAACTGTTTTAGAGTCATCCTTTGACTGCATGCTTTTTATTTTAGCCAGGCAGGTGCTTCAAGTGAAAAAAGCTTGACTTTTATTTGTGCATCCATTTTAAAATCCCCAGCTATAATAAAACCAAGAATAAAGCCAGAAACGACTTGTTCAGTTAAACCTTGTTGAGGTGAAAATGATTTTTTGTTTAGTTCTAAGTCGTCTCTTTATCCAAACCTTCATGCTTGTTGTTGCTCTGACATCGTAGAGTCCCGGTTCTGACCAGCATCTTTACTCCCAACTATGTCACCAGAATGACCAAGTCATGTGATGATTGTGCAAGTCTCACTTTTTTCCACATAATCAGTCCACGTTTCACTCCTGAGGCTGTCAGCAGGTTCTTTAGAGGACACCGACTGTCTGTTGGCAGCTTCCTCACAACAACAACATTTAGTTTTAGCCTAAAACTCGCTGGACATGACATGACGATGGGACATCAGCAGATTTTTAGTACAACAAGGTGATAAACTTTCTGTTCACGAACAGAAAACCGCTGCTGCTGCCTGGTGGTCCGGCTGTTGACTCCCTGATCGATCTATTTGCCGTTTGCTGCTTCCTCAGCTTTGGCTTCCAGGATCCCAGATGTAGACTAGTTCTGGGTGAAACGCTCAGAGAAACTGGGTTACCTCCATGGAGCTCTGCCACATTTCCTCCAGACATGATCTTTGGTCGCCCAAAGCGACTGGGACAAATCCAGTCCACCCATTCCCCTTAGAAGGGTCTGAATAGGCGTCCTCTGCTGGTTCTGGTTTCTAGTGCCTTAGAGAGGATTCAGAGGGAGCTGGGGTGTTTTATCTGATCAGAAGACCTGCTGGACTCTCCAGACCACACCCAGAACCTGGTGGGGGGACTATGAGTCTTTTCTGACCTGGGAACCTTCCTGGATCCCTGAGAACAGACGGATGTCAGAATGAAAGCTGGTACCACAGCTGATGCTCCTGGTGACCGGATCTCTGCCTCGTCTCATAACCCGACCACCAGATCAGATGATCATTGCTCGTCTGTAACGAACCTGTTTGTCCTCCAGCCCTGAGGAAGAAGAGGAGCAGCTCCAGCAGCTCCAGTTGGAGACGGACCCCATCGTCAAGATGTTGGAGGAGCCAGAGACCAACCAGCAGATGCTGTCCACCAGGTCTGGCAGAGACCCCCCCCAGCAGCAGCAGGGATGGGATGCATCAGCTGCTGACCTTCTGGTCCTCTGTGTGGACGGGAGGATGCTGTTCGACTACCTGTCAGAGAAACACAACGTGAGTTTTCATTTTGCCACCGACTGTGGGAGCGGAGCGGCTCCTGTTTCCATAGCAACCATCTGCCTCTCCAGGAACCCCCCTTCCTTACAGTTGATAAGCCCCGCCTCCTTCCTGCTGCACGCTGTCGGCCCGATCATTAACGTCCTGTGGAGGGAAACCACGGGGGGAAGTTCTGGCTAAACGGTACCAGATGTACCAGAGGTCCTCCAACTCTAGCCTACTAAACATCCCTAGACTCAGAACTAAACATGGAGAAGTAGCTTTCAGTTTCTATGCTCCCCTTATCTGGAACAGACTTCCTGACGAGTGTAGAGATGCTGAAACTCTGAACTGCTTTAAATCGAGACTAAAAACCATCTGTTTAGAATTGCCTTCGAGTAAATGCTTGATGTCATATGTATGAAATGTGTTCATGCTCTCTTGCTTTTTTTATTTTTCTCTTGCTTTATTGTGTATCATGTGTAATGAGTGTTTCTTTTATGTGTTTTTTTTAAATCACCAAATCATGTAAAGCCCCTTGAATTACCCTGCTGTTGAAAGTGTGCTATACAAATACAATTGCCTTGCCTAGATGATTCCCGCCTTTCTCCTCCCAGTCCCATCAGGAGTACCTGGACACGCTCTACAGGTACGCCAAGTTCCAGTACGAGTGCGGAGAGTACGTCTACGTCTTCCGGGTCCTGGTGAGAACGGCCACACAGCCTGACTGCAGGAAGGATCTCTTTGGGTCAGCTTTGGTTCTGATGGGGGTTCCCAGGTTCCCTCACAGACCGGAACGCTCTGAGCTCCTAGTGGGGAAAATTGGCCTCAGAGATCCTGATGCAGAAGTGGGAGGTCCCTCAGCAGGACCTGACTCTGCTGAGGGAAACCATCAACAACATTGTGAGAAGTTTACACACCCCTGCTAGCATACCAGGGTCCACTTTATTGAGACACTCATCCTGGAGAACCAAACAGAACCAACTGATTTGTTCTAACTTCATCCTGCTGGTTCAGCTTCTTTTCATACAGAGAAACTCTGGATGATTCCGGATTTACGTCACATTATGGTGGAAGTCGTTGACGTCTCAGACACCTAGACCTTAGCAGAGCAGGGACCGTTGGTTGGGAGTGTTTCTGTGACCTTTGACCCCTGTTGTGTTTGGCTCTCCTTCAGTCAGTCAGCTCCCCCCTCCAGTTGCTGCAGCAGAGGACCTAGCTCATCCACTGGTCTCTGTTTGTGTTCTTCAACCATCCCAAAGGCCAAAGGCCGAGACAACGTCACAGACCTCTTCCTCTACCACCCTCAGTGATTCCCGGCACCGACTCAGAGCCCCTCCATCGTGGCCGCTCTTTTATCAGCCTATGCTATGTTTACCAGGTACCTGAACGCCGTCCAGACCATGAGTCCACACATCCTGCGGTGCCTCACCGCTGCAGTCATCACCAACAAGGACGTCCGGAAGCGCCAGCAGGTGCTGAAGGACCTGGAGAATGTCATCCTACAGGCGAGGAGCTGTACCACCCACTAAAACGGTTCGCTGTAGGTCCGTCGCTCATCAGTTCCGTTCCTGTCGCCATCTCAGGAGTCGTACACATACAAGGACCCCATCACAGAGTTTGTGGAGTGTCTCTATGTGAACCTTGACTTTGACAGCGCTCAGAGGAAGCTGAGGGAATGTGAGTCGGTGAGTCTCTGCTCTGAAGTGTTTGTGACGCTGCACAGCCATGAAGACTCTGCAGCCACAACAAATCCAGGCCTGACCTTATTTGGGCGCTCTTCCTTTCATTCAGTTGATTTTCAAAGCAGACCTGCTGTCAGATTTGGGCCGACCTGGTTTTACTGATCTGGTTGAGTCATACGGCCAATTTTTAAAGCTTCCCGCTGGTTTCCTTACAGATGGATCAGGAACACACCGAGGGAGAATTAAAACGCTGATCATTGCTGCTCTGTCCTGGTTAACGCTGTTTTCCCACAGCACAAGATAAGACAAGACTTTACTGTCATTATGCATAATTCAGGTGATAAACATGATAAGCTGTCGGTAAACAGCTGTGGATATTCAGCAGGGGGCAGTAGAGAGGGCGGCTTTCACAGCTCCTGCGAAGAAGTGGTCCTTCAGCCTGGAGGTTGTAGTCTTTAGATAACGATACCGTTGCCCTGATGGCAACGGGATAAACAGTTCGTGACCTGGGTGGGAGGGGTCAGCAACGATACCGGTAGCCTTCCTAGCCAGTTTGACAGCGGATACCCACAATCCACGTTTATTGAGCAGGTCCCATACCACACCGCGATGCTGAGGGAAAGAATGGTCTCAGTCGTTGCTGTGCAGAGCTTCCCCAGTAGCTGAGAGGAAAGACCGGCGCTCTTCGGTTTGCTGAGGAAGAAGAGTCGATGTTGGGCCTTCTTCACCAGAAAGTCTTCTCAACATGTTCAGTGACCAGGTCAGGTCTGACCTCTGAATGAGAAAAGGTGGGTGATTTCTCCTATTGGACCTTCTGTAGTCCACAACGAACTCCTTGGTCTTTCTGGTGTTGAGCATCAGGTTGTTCATTGAACTCCACTGGGCCAGGTGCTGGAGCTCCTCTCTGTAGAGAGTCTCATCATTGTTTGTTATCAGACCAACCACAGTGGTGTCGTCTGTAAACTTTACCACCGTGTTGGAGGAGTGGGTAGCTGCACGGTCACAGGTGAACAGTGTGAAAAGAGCTGGACTGAGCACACAGCCTTGTGGTGTGCCTGTGTTCATAATGGGTGGATGATGTGCAGTTCCCTATTCTCGCCACCAGGGGTCGATTAGGCAAGGCAAGGCACAGCAATTTTATTAGTATAGCAACACTTTCAACAACAAGGTGATTCATGGTGTTTTACATGATTAAGAGGTAAAATAAAAATAGCAGTAAAACACAGACAAATAATATAAAGTAAAATCAGCAATAAAGCAAGAAGCACACAAAAAACATGAAACATGTAAACATGACTCAAAATCAGCTCTAAACAGAAACAGTTTTAGTTGTGATATAAAAGAACTCCGTGTTTCAGCAGCTTTGCAGTTTTCTGGAAGTTTGTTCCAGATTAGAGGAGCATAGAAACTGAAAGCTGCTTCTCCATGTTTGGTTCTGATTCTAGGGATGTTTAGTCGACTGGAATTAGAGGACCTGATTGGACTGGGGGGGGGGGGGGGGGGGGTTGCTATAGTAACAGTAGATCTTCCACATACTTTGGCGTTAAGCCATTCAATGATTTATAAAGTAGTAAAAGTATTTAGAAGTCTATTCTCTGAGCTACAGGGAGCCAGTGTAAGGACTTTAGAACTGGCGTGATGTGCTCTACTTTCCTGGTTCTAGTGAGGAACACGAGCAGCAGCGTTCTGGATCAGCTGCTTCTGTCTGATTGACTTTTTAGGCAGACCTGTGAAGACGCTGTTGCAGTAATCAATCCGACTAAAAATAAACGCATGGATGAGTTT
>OY747713.1:793398-843398 GCA_963556495.2 Valencia hispanica | reverse complement strand
ATGGATCAGGAGGACGAATCATGTGAACATTATTTGGCTCTTCTTGTTTTCTGATCAGTTTCTGTTTCTCTCTGTGTTCCAGACAACCAACCGGGTCGCTCAGGACTCCGCCTTCTTCTGAGAAGGATCAGCCGACATGAAGATCGTTTTAATAACATGTCTGCTGTTTATCACCATGAAGGACCAGTTTAACTGTAGTTTTATGACTTCTAGAAGGTGCAGCTCGGTCTGATGGAGGCTTTTTATTTATTTCCTCCTCCTGTCTGAAACACGTGACTCATTTATTTTCCCAGTTTTCTATGGATGGTTCTGAAATGTTGCTCTGATCTAATCTTCATTAAATGTTTTTGTCCCTCTTGATTCGGCTCTACTTCCTTTGGCCACTAGGTGGCACCACTGGATCGTTTCTGTGTGTAGAGACGCTTTATGAGGCTCAGGTTCTGCAGAACCATTTTAGATGAGGTGAGAAGGAACCGGTTCCGATCGAGTCCGACTGTCAGTGCTCCAGGTGAATCCTCTCTGGAGGGTTCTGGTTTTGTCTCTATAGAGTTCGGGTTCTGGTTCTGCAGGGTTCTGGTTTTGTCTCTATAGAGTTCTGGTTCGGGTTCTGGTTCTGCAGGGTTCTGGTTTTGTCTCTGCAGGGTTCTGGTTGTGTCTCTACAGGGTTCTGGTTCTGTTTCTCCAGGGTTCTGGTTCTGTTTCTGCAGGGTTCTGGTTTTATCTCTGGAGGGTTTTGGCTTTTTCTCTGCAGGGTTCTGGTTCTGGTTCTGGTTCTGCAGAGTTCTGGTTCTGTCTCTACAGAGTTCTGGTTCTGGTTCTGCAGGCTTCTGGTTTTGTCTCTGCAGGGTTCTGGTTCTGCAGAGTTCTGGTTCTGTCTCTACAGAGTTCTGGTTCTGGTTCTGGTTCTGCAGGGTTCTGGTTTTGTCTCTGCAGGGTTCTGGTTCTGTCTCTACAGAGTTCTGGTTCTGTCTCTGCAGGGTTCTGGTTTTGTCTCTACAGGGTTCTGGTTCTGCAGGGTTCTGGTTCTGGTGAGTTCTGGTTCTGTCTCTACAGAGTTCTGGTTCTGTCTCTGCAGGGTTCTGTCTCTGCAGGGTTCTGGTTTTGTCTCTACAGAGTTCTGGTTCTGTCTCTGCAGGGTTCTGTCTCTGCAGGGTTCTGGTTCTGCAGAGTTCTGGTTCTGTCTCTACAGAGTTCTGGTTCTGTCTCTGCAGGGTTCTGTCTCTGCAGGGTTCTGGTTCTGCAGAGTTCTGGTTCTGTCTCTACAGAGTTCTGGTTCTGGTTCTGCAGGCTTCTGGTTTTGTCTCTGCAGGGTTCTGGTTCTGTCTCTACAGAGTTCTGGTTCTGTCTCTGCAGGGTTCTGGTTTTTTTTCTGCAGGGTTCTGGTTCTGCAGGGTTCTGGTTCTGGGTGGAACCACGCTTCCTGTCTGAAGGTTTCAAAGCTTTCCTCTGCAGACAGACAGTAGGCTGATCCTGACCGACCCAGTAGAACCAGTCCCGGGTCTTAGTGGGAACGGTGGTTAAACTGGGCTGTCAATGAAAACAACCTGGACCTGATTGTTCAGTTTGTGTCGTCATGCCAACATGATTGGCTGCAGAGGAACCAGGGGAGGCGTCGCTCCGTTGCTGCTGCTGGTTGCGGCTGACGGAGGTTCAGAGGCGCCTCAGGTGGATCTCTGATTCTCCCCCCGACCCGGTTCCATCTGGATCCCTCCTGGCTGTTTCTGGGCGTGGCCAGCCGTTAGCAGCTCCTCCCACAGGCTCACAGTTTCCCAGGAGGGAGTGAAACCCGACAGAGGCACACAGTGTGAGCTGACGTGGGCCGAGGTCTGAGCCGGGCCTCTGCAGGAACATCTGGAACCCATCAGCTGCTGCTGGAGGAACCAGGAGGACGCGCGGCACCGAGGTTCTGCAGAATGGACCTCCTGGCTGACCCGGCTGTGGCCCGGTTCCTCTGGGTCCTGCTTCTGGTGGTGGCCACCTTCCTCGTCTGGCTCTTCTTCTTCTGCTGCTACAGCTGGAACCAGAGTTTGTCGCCCTCCCTAGAGACGTACCTGGCAGGTAGGTGGATCCAGAAACACCCCGCCCCTTTCAGAGGCGCCAGAGGCCTCGGCCCGGTTTGCTGACGGTACCGGGTTCAAGCCGGCCCACTTTTACTGAACTCAGTGGAAAAACCTGTTAACTGTAAATGATCCGTTTCCATCCCAGCGGAGGCCACTTCTTTCCAGAACCTACCAGCTCCTTGTGCTCCACTTTCCGGTTCTGATGGCTGGTACCAGAGGGAGGGGAGGCGGTGGCTCGTTCTGCTCTGAGCTGTAGGAAAACGGTTATTTTTAGAGAACCTGTGGTTAAACTGGGAACTTCGAGCTGCAGCTGCATGTTTAGCCCAGATCAGACTGAACTGAATGAAAGTCTAACCTGAAGGGTTTACGTTCTTATCCCAGAACTTCCTAGTAGACCCAGAACTTCCTAGTAGACCCAGAACTCCTTAGTAGGCCCAGAACTCCTTAGTAGGCCCAGAACTTCTTAGTAGACCCAGAACTCCTTAGTAGGCCCAGAACTCCTTAGTAGGCCCAGAACTTCTTAGTAGACCCAGAACTTCTTAGTAGGCCCAGAACATCTTAGTAGAACCAGATGTTCTCTCTAGAACCAGAACTCCTTAGTAGAACCAGATGTTCTCTGTAGAACCAGAACTCCTTAGTAGACCCAGAACTCCTTAGTAGACCCAGAACTCCTTAATAGGCCCAGAACTCCTTAGTAGGCCCAGAACTTCTTAGTAGACCTAGAACTTCTTAGTAGGCCCAGAACATCTTAGTAGAACCAGATGTTCTCTGTAGAACCAGAACTTCTTAGTAGACCCAGAACTCCTTAGTAGGCCCAGAACTTCTTAGTAGACCCAGAACTCCTTAGTAGACCCAGAACTTCTTAGTAGACCCAGAACTCCTTAATAGGCCCAGAACTTCTTAATAGGCCCAGAACTCCTTAGTAGACCCAGAACTCCTTAATAGGCCCAGAACTCCTTAGTAGGCCCAGAACTTCTTAGTAGACCCAGAACTTCTTAGTAGGCCCAGAACATCTTAGTAGAACCAGATGTTCTCTCTAGAACCAGAACTCCTTAGTAGAACCAGATGTTCTCTGTAGAACCAGAACTCCTTAGTAGACCCAGAACTCCTTAGTAGACCCAGAACTCCTTAATAGGCCCAGAACTCCTTAGTAGGCCCAGAACTTCTTAGTAGACCTAGAACTTCTTAGTAGGCCCAGAACATCTTAGTAGAACCAGATGTTCTCTGTAGAACCAGAACTTCTTAGTAGACCCAGAACTCCTTAGTAGGCCCAGAACTTCTTAGTAGACCCAGAACTCCTTAGTAGACCCAGAACTTCTTAGTAGACCCAGAACTCCTTAGTAGGCCCAGAACTTCTTAGTAGGCCCAGAACTTCTTAGTAGACCCAGATGTTCTCTCTAGAACCAGAACTCCTTAGTAGACCCAGAACTTCTTAGTAGAACCAGATGTTCTCTGTAAAACCAGAACTCCTCAGTAGACCCAGAACTCCTCAGTAGAGCCAGAACTCCTCTTTAGAACCAGACCCAGAACTCCTTAGTAGGCCCAGACCCAGAACTCCTTAGTAGGCCCAGACCCAGAACTACTTAGTAGGCCCAGAACTCCTCTGTAGAACCAGACCCAGAACTCCTTAGTAGGCCCAGACCCAGAACTACTTAGTAGGCCCAGATGTTCTCTGTTGAACCATAACTTCTTAGTAGACCCAGAACTTCTTAGTAGACCCAGAACTTCTTAGTAGGCCCAGAACTTCTTAGTAGACCCAGAACTTCTTAGTAGACCCAGAACTCCTTAGTAGACCCAGAACTTCCTAGTAGACCAAGAACTCCTTAGTAGACCCAGAACTTCTTAGTAGACCCAGAACTCCTTAATAGGCCCAGAACTCCTTAGTAGGCCCAGAACTTCTTAGTAGACCCAGAACTTCTTAGTAGGCCCAGAACATCTTAGTAGAACCAGATGTTCTCTGTAGAACCAGAACTCCTTAGTAGACCCAGAACTTCCTAGTAGACCAAGAACTCCTTAGTAGGCCCAGAACTCCTTAGTAGACCCAGAACTCCTTAGTAGACCCAGAACTCCTTAATAGGCCCAGAACTCCTTAGTAGGCCCAGAACTTCTTAGTAGACCCAGAACTTCTTAGTAGGCCCAGAACATCTTAGTAGAACCAGATGTTCTCTGTAGAACCAGAACTTCTTAGTAGAACCAGATGTTCTCTGTAGAACCAGAACTCCTTAGTAGACCCAGAACTTCTTAGTAGACCCAGAACTCCTTAGTAGGCCCAGAACTTCTTAGTAGACCCAGAACTCCTTAGTAGACCCAGAACTTCTTAGTAGACCCAGAACTCCTTAGTAGACCCAGAACTCCTTAGTAGACCCAGAACTTCCTAGTAGACCCAGAACTTCTTAGTAGACCCCGAACTTCTTAGTAGAACCAGATGTTCTCTGTAAAACCAGAACTCCTCAGTAGACCCAGAACTCCTCTTTAGAACCAGACCCAGAACTCCTTAGTAGGCCCAGACCCAGAACTACTTAGTAGGCCCAGAACTCCTCTGTAGAACCAGACCCAGAACTCCTCTGTAGAACCAGACCCAGAACTCCTTAGTAGGCCCAGACCCAGAACTACTTAGTAGGCCCAGATGTTCTCTGTTGAACCATAACTGCTTAGTAGACCCAGAACTTCTTAGTGGGCCCAGAACTCCTCTGTAAAACCAGACCCAGAACTCCTTAGTAGGCCCAGACCCAGAACTCATTAGTAGGCCCAGACCCAGAACTTCTCAGTAGACCCTGAACTCCTTAGTAGAACCAGATGTTCTCTGTAGAACCAGAACTCCTTAGTAGACCCAGAACTCCTTAGTAGACCCAGAACTCCTCTGTAGAACCAGACCCAGAACTCCTTAGTAGGCCCAGACCCAGAACTCCTTAGTAGGCCCAGACCCAGAACTTCTCAGTAGACCCAGAACTCCTTAGTAGAACCAGATGTTCTCTGTAGACCCAGATCTCCTTAGTAGACCCAGAACTCCTCAGTAGAACCAGAACTCCTCAGTAGGCCCAGACCCAGAACTCCTTAGTAGGCCCAGACCCAGAACTCCTTAGTAGGCCCAGACCCAGAACTTCTCAGTAGACCCAGAACTCCTTAGTAGAACCAGATGTTCTCTGTAGACCCAGAACTCCTTAGTAGACCCAGAACTCCTCAGTAGACCCAGAACTCCTCAGTAGACCCAGAACTCCTCTGTCGAACCAGACCCAGAACTCCTTAGTAGGCCCAGACTCAGAACTCCTTAGTAGGCCCAGACCCAGAACTTCTCAGTAGACCCAGAACTCCTCAGTAGAACCAGATGTTCTCTGTAGACCCAGAACTCCTTAGTAGACCCAGAACTCCTCAGTAGAACCAGAACTCCTCAGTAGGCCCAGACCCAGAACTCCTTAGTAGACCCAGAACTCCTCTGTAGACCCAGAACTCCTCAGTAGACCCAGAACTCCTCAGATTGTTTTTCTTGGTTCTGAAACGTTGTTTTTTCCCTCACAGTGTTGGTGAAGAAGTCCAGATCTAATCGTCCAGCTCAGGTGAGGAACCTCCTCCATCAGTGACTTTCTTTTTTGTTCTAGTTAAAGTTTAAACTGACATTTCCTTAAAGTCCGGTTCGGTCCAGTCCTGTTCCACCAATGCTGTAATACCATCTTCCACCTGCAGGGGACCTCAGTCATTCATCCTTTCAGACAGAATTATTCACACCATGTCAGAACCTCATCAGAACCTCATCAGAACCTCTCCAAAGTTGTTCCTGCTGACCCAAAATCATTTTAGTTTAATTTATAAGAACCAAGCCTGCCTGGTTCTGGTTCTGGAAGAGCTGACCCAGTGGCAGTACAACCCAAACCCACAGCTGTTAGATGGAATCAGAACATTTCTATGACTGCTGGGACCAGGTCTGCAGAAACGGGTCGGGAGGAAGTGGGCTGGGTGGGTTCCTCATAAATCCCTCTAACATCATCTAGACAAGGAGAACATTTCCTTCCTGGGATCTTCTAAAGTTCTCCGAATCCACAGTTTCCTTCATGGTTTGTGACAAAGTGCCACCAGAACTTCTTCTGGTTTCTTCTCTTCTCTCCTTAAAGACCAGATTCATGGAATTCACCTCTAATAGATCCTCCCACCTGAGCTGTAGGTCTCTGCAGCTCCTCCAGAGCTTCCCTGATTAAAACTCTCCTGTCAGTCCAGGTGGACCAGAACCTCCTCCCTGTAGAACCTGCTTTAAACTGGACCAGAACCTCCTCCCTGTAGAACCTTTTTTAAACTGGACCAGAACCTCCTCCCTTTAGAACCTGCTTTAACCGGACCAGAACCTCCTCCCTGTAGAACCTGCTTTAAACTGGACCAGAACCTCCTCCCTGTAGAACCTTTTTTAAACTGGACCAGAACCTCCTCCCTTTAGAACCTGCTTTAACCGGACCAGAACCTCCTCCCTGTAGAACCTGCTTTAACCGGACCAGAACCTCCTCCCTGTAGAACCTTTTTTAAACTGGACCAGAACCTCCTCCCTGTAGAACCTTTTTTAAACTGGACCAGAACCTCCTCCCTGTAGAACCCGACCCTGATGGTTTGTCACAGGCTGAAACCAGAACAAGTTCTGGGCAGAGAGCAGGACTTTTGGACCTCAGGATGGAATCTGGGTTTCGTTGAACATTAATACCTGGAGAAGTTGATGAAGGAAACCTGCTGATGGATCAGGTTCTGGTTCTGACTCTCCTGACCAGCTGACTGCAGACCTGAGCAATGAAGCCCAGACCCGGTTCTGCTGCAGCGAGGTTAGCCCATAGTTCCAACATCTAATTATTGCTATAATTGGATCTTGTAACGGTTCTGGTCCTCCTGGACCGAGCCCCCCCGTCTGTTCTGGCACCGATCGGACTCTGATGAGCTGGACGGGTTCTGTGTCCATCAGAGGAGCTCTTTGTTCAGCCGTCCGTTCCGGTCCATTTCCTTCTGCGGCGCCTCGGGACGGACAGAGAGAGGACAGAGCTGCACACATCCGTTACCGGGTCGGCGCCGCCTGCAGGGTCAGAGGTCACGTCAGGAACAACGAAGGAGACGGCAGGGTCAGGGTGGGATAAAGGTCCTCCTGTTGGCTTCACTCTGGGATGGAGCTCACATCCACGGCAGCAGATCAGAGCTGCAGGGGTTGGGTCACAGAACCGGGCCGGAGCAGAACATTCTGGCTTTCAGCCCACTTCAGGGAATCCCAGCAGCGGGAAAAGGAGAAGTCCATCCATTATTAGGAACGATTACAGTAGCCAGGTTGAAGAGGTGGATCCATACGGGGGCCTCGGGGGGCCCTGGCCCCCCTGAAGCTGTTCACAAGGCCTCATGTTTCATCAACCAATCAGAACCCTGGAGTCATGGAAATGTTCTTCTCATCCTGATGCTGTTTGAGCATTAGCTAGCTAACTGTTAGCCCGCTAGTCTGACTACGCTACCAAAATAAAAGCACCCACTTCCTGGTACAAAACAACCTGTGGGTCTCAGAGAAAATAGGACAAATATAGAAGAAATAACCTAATCCTAACCCTACAGACTCTACAATATGAAACTGAATATTTCTCTAAGGATATTATAATATTTTAAGGACTGGACTGAAGTCGTCAGGCGGAACCAATGTTTAGTGTGATCGTTGCAGTCTGGACTGTTTTCCACACACGGCATCACATTTGAGTTTGATCTTGTATCCATGGAGGAGAAATGTTTTATTATTTAGGGAGACGTTACATAATCTATGCGTTTACTTCACCTGAAACCAGAAGTTTACATACACCCACCTTTTAATTCTCAGAGTCAAATCAGAACAAACTTCTCTGGTTTCGGATCAGAATCAGAATCAGCAGAATTCTTTCTAACTGCTAAATGATCCAATAAAGAGAAATTTATTTTAATAATAAAGTTTGATTTCAAATAAAGGTGGGCATGTCTCTTTATTGGGTGTATGTAAACTTGTGGTTTCAGCTGTCCACAGAGTTAGTTTGCCTCCAGTTACATGTAAGCTAGAGAACCAGGTTCTGTCAACATCGGTGTAGAAAGTTCTGGAACGGAACCAAAATGTCCAGAACCCGGTTCAGGTTCCTGTTTTTATCTTTAGAAGCAGAAGAAATGATGCAGACTGTAATTTATGGCACAAGATGAAGAACAGAAACCTTTAAGCTCCCTCACAGCTGCTGGTTCTGGTTCTGAACACCCTCTGCAGGCCCGGAGAACCAAATTAAGCCAGTCTAGAATCAGAATGTTGGGTTGGTTCTGATCCAGAGGGAATAAACCTCAGACATGAATATGTTCCTCAGAAAGGAAACACTTCCAGATAAATTAACCCGGTTCTGAGAAACAACTGAAGTTCTGTTTGGTTTCAGAGGAAGAAAAAGCTGAAGGAGGAGCAGGATGGTTCTGCTGGGTCCGAGGGACGGGTTCTGAAAGAGTCTGCAGCCGTGGATCAGGAGGATCTGGGTCCTGCAGCGGCGAGGAAGAAGAAGAAGAAGAAGAAGAAGAGGCGGCCTGAGAAGGTGAGGAGTTCTGCTGGTTCTGGACCAGAGCTGGAGCTGGATCACCCTGTAGAACTGGGTCAGGTCCACCACATATGAGCCGATCTGGGCAGAACCAACACTGGTTCTGGTGACCAGGAAGAAGCAGGTTTTTAGGACAGAAATAATGAAGTTTGTTTGAATCTCCAGTTTTATAAACTAAAATCAACCAGAAACATGAAATATTTCATCAAACATTTATGGGTTTATTTCTTCTTTTCACTGAAAAACTCTGATGTTAACCAGATTAGGCTGCAGCGCCCCCTACAGACTGGAGATGATAGATGGAGCACGTTCACCTCTGGTTCTGGGATACGAATCAGGACGGGAAGAACCAGAACCTGTTGGACGGAGGTTCTGGTGGGTGGAGCTGCTGCTCCTCCACCTTGAAAGGACAAACTCTGGTTTCCAGAAGGATTTCAGGAGGTTGTAGATCTTCTCATCCTGTTGTGATTTATTCTGGTTTCATTTTAAAACCAGTTGAATATTAAATAGTATTCCGTGACCTCCAGCTTCAAACAGCAGCAGATCCACTCTGTAGTCTCCACCTTCTGCTGGTGTTTGGACCAATGGTGCTGATGGAGCTGAAGGTCCAGAAGAACGAGCCCAGCAGTGAGCTGGTACCCTCCCTCCCAGTTCAGCCCCCATGCAGCACTAACTGGGAACAATGGCCCAGTGCCACAGAACAGGCAGAGTGGGAGTTACATAAGAGCTGAGCGTAGCCGTGTTTGTTCTGCTGGATCTGGACCTTCTGGACGTGAAGAAGGAACCTGAACATGGAGGAGACAGCAGGACGAACTGGGAGGTAAACTGGATCTCATTAAATTATCAATATTTTAGGCCAAAACGTAGAAATACGGAGTTTTCTTTTATTTTAGAAGAACCTTCAGTTCTGGACCTGCTGGTTCTGGAGGAAACTGGTTCTGGTTCTGAATCACTTTAGAGCTGCTGCCACAAAAACAACTAACTTCACCCACTTTTCTCCACCTTCACGTTTGTCTCAGAATGAGCTGATTGATCCAAACCAGGTGAGTCCAACACCTGAATCTCACTGTCGCCATGGAAACATCAGATTGTTGACCCTAAAGGATCTTGGTTCCGGTTGGCAGCAGCCTGGACCATCAAAACCTCTGCAGGTCCAGCTGGGCCAGCATCAATACTAATCACAGAACCACAGAACAGAACCAAGCAGCTCAGAACCACTTCTGACTGGTTCTACATGAAGAACCGGGGGGATCCGGGCCGGTTCGGGTACCGACCTGCAGCTGGGATCAGACTTTATTAAATGGGTTCTGGCTCTTTAATGGGCAACAACCAAGGCGCGCTCCCGGCTGCGTGACATATGTTTCCACATGAACGCGCAGGTGGTCTTTCAGCGGTAGCTGAGGCGGACTGGTACCGGGCAGGAGGAGCAGGAATGCGGGCTGCAGGAGAGGACATCCCCGGTCTGCAGAGCGGAGCTCCGGAGCTTCTCCCCGGGAGGAAGCTGCAGTACGCAGGCGCAGAGGAGGATGGACCGGGCGGACCGAAGTGGGCCGACAGCTCGACTGCAGCCCGTCCTCTGCGGAGGTTCACCTGGAGTCAGCACGGAACCAACTCTGCAGCTTTCAGCGTGAGTAAAGCCGAACATGATGCAGGTTGGGTTGGTTCTGAAGTAACAGAACCGGCTCCGAAATGGACCGATGGATGTGAGCAGATGCTCCTTACTGCGGCTCAGGTGTGGCTTCTGCAGAGGAGGTTGTGGATCTCTGGGTCCAGATTATCTGCAGAAACACCCGGCCCGGTTCTGCAGCACCAACTTTCTGTTCCAGCTTGGTTCTGGAGCGGTCGGATCAGAAGGTCCAGTTCATCACAGGAGCATCATTCAGCTCAAAGTTCGGTTCTCTTGCTGTTCTGGTCTCCAGGACCATTTAAGTCATCCCAGTCCAGTTGGTTCGGGTCGTGTTGCTGAGAGCTGCTGGTTCCGACTCTGAAGGTCTTTTCTTCACAAAGTTCTGGTTTGTTCTGCAGATAAAACCATAAAGTCGTGTTTCTCCTGGAGGAACATGTGAATGTTCTGTGTTTGGATGATTATGGAAACATGAGGTTCTTCCAGAAGATCCAGGAAGGTTCTGCTCCTCTGGGTGTAATGAACGACCCAAACACAAGGAGGCGCTGAGTGGATCCAGCTGCTGTTTCTTCCTGTTGGAGCAAGATCGCGCTATGTTCTCCAGAACTTCTCTACAATGGTGGACCTGCTCAGGGTCTCTGGGCTCTCCCTTAGAGCGAGGGGGCGGGGCTCAACATGGGGGAGCTTAGAGTGGGGGAGGAGCTTAGAGTGGAGCTGCTGCTCCTCCACATGGAGAGGAGCCAGCTGAGGTGACTCGGCCATCTGGTTAGGACGCCCTGGGTCCTCGGTTCTTGGGGCCCGGTTCCTGCGGCCCGGTACTTGCAGCCTGGTTCCTGGGGTTCGGTTCCAGGGGCCCGGTTCCTGGGGTTCGGTTCCTGCGGCCCGGTTCCTGGGGCCCGGTTCCTGGGGTTCGGTTCCTGGGGCCCGGTTCCTGGGGATCGGTTCCTGTGGCCCGGTTCCTGGGGTTCGGTTCCTGTGGCCTGGTTCCTGGGGTTCGGTTCCTGGGGCCCGGTTCCTGGGGATCGGTTCCTGTGGCCCGGTTCCTGGGGATCGGTTCCTGTGGCCCGGTTCCTGTGGCCCGGTTCCTGGGGTTCGGTTCCTGGGGTTCGGTTCCAGGGGCCTGGTTCCTGGGGTTCGGTTCCTGGGGTTCGGTTCCTGCGGCCCGGTTCCTGTGGCCCGGTTCCTGGGGTTCGGTTCCTGCGGCCCGGTTCCTGTGGCCCGGTTCCTGGGGTTCGGTTCCTGGGGCCCGGTTCCTGCGGCCCCTGCGACCCGGTTCCTGGGGTTCGGTTCCTGCAGCCCCTGCGACCCGGTTCCTGGGGTTCGGTTCCTGCGGTTCCTGTGGCCCGGTTCCTGGGGATCGGTTCCTGTGGCCCGGTTCCTGTGGCCCGGTTCCTGGGGATCGGTTCCTGTGGCCCGGTTCCTGGGGATCGGTTCCTGTGGCCCGGTTCCTGTGGCCCGGTTCCTGGGGATCGGTTCCTGTGGCCCGGTTCCTGGGGTTCGGTTCCTGGGGTTCGGTTCCAGGGGCCTGGTTCCTGGGGTTCGGTTACTGGGGTTCGGTTCCTGCGGCCCGGTTCCTGTGGCCCGGTTCCTGCGGCCCGGTTCCTGTGGCCCGGTTCCTGGGGTTCGGTTCCTGTGGCCTGGTTCCTGGGGTTCGGTTCCTGGGGCCCGGTTCCTGCGGCCCCTGCGACCCGGTTCCTGGGGTTCGGTTCCTGCAGCCCCTGCGACCCGGTTCCTGGGGTTCGGTTCCTGCGGTTCCTGCGGCCTGGTTCCTGGGGTTCGGTTCCTGCGGTTCCTGCGGCCCGGTACCTTGGGTTCGGTACCTGGGGTTCGATTTCTGCTGAAGCTCCTCAGTTTTCTTCTGCTAGCAGAACCATCCTGTTTGGGCCGAGGGCCGCAGTCAGAACCTGGTCGCGGTTCTTTCAGTAACTTTTTCTGCTGACTCAGCGTTTTAGTTCAGGGTCAAAGCAAGGTGAGCTGTGATTGGTCCAAACCGTCCAATGGGGTTCAAGGTCTGACTAACATCATTTTCATGGAGGAAGCAGGTTCTGCGCTGGGTTTCAGGAACTAGTCTGATCCCCCCACTGGTTATAAGCAGGAGTTCTGGTTCTGATCCGGTAGAGCAGCTGATACTCAGAGCTCAGCCTCCAGCTGGTTCTGTTGGAGAGCAATGATTATTTTTAGAAGCTCTTCATTTTTAACGTGACTCCTGGAGCCTCTGGGCCCGGCTGATCCGGGTCAGACCTGAAGCTTAGGAGCTAAACTGAACAGAACCGGGTCGCTGTCTGGTTCTAAATGGCCAGATACCCATGAAACTATTTAGACCAATCAATGACCCGATGCTGGAAACGTACTGACCCACTTTTTCAAAGGCAAAAAGCAGGTCTGAACCGACCGGGACCGAGGATCCAGAAAGGCAGCAGAACAAACCCAATCAGAACCAGAACCGTGTGCAGCTCCTGCGGTGCTGGCCGTGTCTGTGACGGTCCAATCAGAGCGCCTGCATCTCTGTGTTTGATGAGTCAGCAGAAGACGAGCTGCAGCTGCAGCATCTGAGAGCGAACCGGACCTCCAGGATCCGGATCGCTGGTACCAGACTGGGCTCAGCTCCTCCTGTGATCCAGTGGTAGCTGCTGGGTAATTATCAATAATCATAATCGTCTCCACTGAGCATCAGCTGTTTTATCATTTGCTGCATCTTCTCTCCTGATGATGGAAAATGGATCTTTTTAACCTTCAAACTGTTTTATTGAGTCTAAGTGTTTCACTAATTATCTTTAAAACAGGATTTATTTAAATGAGGCAGAAAATGTGGGAGTTTAATAGAAGTGACACAAAATGCTGGAAAGAAATCAGATTTTATATAAAAATATTCACACAAATTACATATTTTAATAGAGTTTCATATCGATGTGTAACAATATTGAAATAAAATGGGTTGTTTTATGTTGTCCTGCCAGCAGCAGGTTGGTCCTTTAAACAAGATGTGACATTTTTAGAGCTTCTCTCCAGAATCTGCTCGTTTATTTCACCTTAAACCGTATCTGAAGGTCAAATTCAAAAATACTTTATTGATCCCAGAGGGAAACTAAGTGGTGTAGCTCATATAATTAATTCTTTAAGGAGTTGTTGTAGATGATGATGGCTGTGGGCAGGAAGGATTTCCTGTAGCAGTCTGTGTTGCAACCAAACTGAAGAAGCCTCCGACTGAAGACGCTCTGTTGTTGTATGACTGTCTCATGAAGAGGATGCTCAGGGTTGTCCATCATTTTTTTGATTTTATGAAGAATCCTTCTTTGCATCATCATCTCCAGATGTTCCACAGTCGTCCCCAGAACAGAACCAGAACAGAACCAGAACCTTCTTTATCAGGTTTTTTAGCCTTTTTAAGTCCCTGGCTCTGATGCTGCTACCCCAACAGATGACGGCTGAAGAGATTACACTCTCCAGTACAGAATTGTAGAAGATCTCCAGCATCTTGCTGCAAACCTTGAAGGACCTAAGCTTCCTCCAGAAGTCCAGTCTGCTCTGTCCCTTCTTGTAGACGGCTTCACCCCCTGAGTAAGCAAACAAGAACGTATCAGGACCCGCTGCAGTTTGCTTATCGCCATGGAGACGCCATCATCCACCTGCTTCAACCAACCCACTGTCATCTGGACAAAGCAGGCAGCACTGTGAGGATCATGTTCTTTGATTTCTCCAGTGCATTTAACACAATTCAGCCTGATTTGCTTTGTCAGAAACTCCTGAAGACACAGGTGGAGCCCTCAACAATCGCCTGGATCAATGACTACCTGAGAAACAGACAGTTTGTGAGACTGAAGGACTGTGGGTAAAACCAGGTGGTCAGCAGCACAGGAGCACCACAGGGGACCGTACTCTCACCATTCCTTTTCACTCTGTACACCTCAGACTTCCAGTACAAATCAGAGACCTGTCATCTGCAGAAATACTCAGATGTATCAGAGATGGACAAGAAGCTGAATCCAGAGAGCTGGTGGACCGCTTTGTGACATGGTGTGGAAACAAGCGTCTCACCTTGAATGTGAACAAAACAAAGGAGATGATTGTAGATTTCAGAAGAAACAGGGATAAGTCAAACACTGTTTCCATCATGGTAGAAGAAGTGGAGGTGGTTGAGGAGTATAAATACCTCGGAGTTCACCTTGACAACAGACTGGACTGGAGACTGAACAGGAGTCTCTCCAGGACCTTCATGATGTGGGATGTCAGGGCAACAGGTCTATAGTCATTGATGACTGATGGGTGAGTTCTCTTTGGTACTGGAACAAGGCAGGATGTCTTACTCCTCAGTAATTCCCCGTATACTCCTCAGTAATTCCCCGTATACTCCTCAGTAATTCCCCGTATACTCCTCAGTAATTCCCCGTATACTCCGCAGTAATTCCCCGTATACTCCTCAGTAATTCCCCGTATACTCCTCAGTAATTCCCCGTATACTCCTCAGTAATTCCCAGTATACTCCTCAGTAATTCCCCGTATACTCCTCAGTATTTCCCCGTATACTCCTCAGTAATTCCCCGTATACTCCTCAGTAATTCCCCGTATACTCCTCAGTAATTCCCCGTATACTCCTCAGTAATTCCCCGTATACTCCTCAGTAATTCCCCGTATACTCCTCAGTAATTCCCCGTATACTCCTCAGTAATTCCCCGTATACTCCTCAGTTTTTCCCCGTATACTCCTCAGTATTTCCCCGTATACTCCTCAGTAATTCCCCGTATAATCCTCAGTAATTCCCCGTATACTCCTCAGTAATTCCCCGTATACTCCTCAGTAATTCCCCGTATACTCCTCAGTAATTCCCCGTATACTCCTCAGTAATTCCCCGTATACTCCTCAGTATTTCCCCGTTTACTCCTCAGTAATTCCCCGTATACTCCTCAGTAATTCCCCGTATACTCCTCAGTAATTCCCCGTATACTCCTCAGTATTTCCCCGTATACTCCTCAGTATTTCCCCGTATACTCCTCAGTATTTCCCCGTATACTCCTCAGTAATTCCCCGTATACTCCTCAGTAATTCCCCGTATACTCCTCAGTAATTCCCCGTATACTCCTCAGTAATTCCCCGTATACTCCTCAGTATTTCCCCGTATACTCCTCAGTAATTCCCCGTATACTCCTCAGTAATTCCCCGTATAATCCTCAGTAATTCCCCGTATACTCCTCAGTAATTCCCCGTATACTCCTCAGTAATTCCCCGTATACTCCTCAGTAATTCCCCGTATACTCCTCAGTATTTCCCCGTATACTCCTCAGTATTTCCCCGTATACTCCTCAGTATTTCCCCGTATACTCCTCAGTATTTCCCCGTATACTCCTCAGTAATTCCCCGTATACTCCTCAGTAATTCCCCGTATACTCCTCAGTAATTCCCCGTATACTCCTCAGTAATTCCCCGTATACTCCTCAGTAATTCCCCGTATACTCCTCAGTATTTCCCCGTATACTCCTCAGTAATTCCCCGTATACTCCTCAGTAATTCCCCGTATAATCCTCAGTAATTCCCCGTATACTCCTCAGTAATTCCCCGTATACTCCTCAGTAATTCCCCGTATACTCCTCAGTAATTCCCCGTATACTCCTCAGTAATTCCCCGTATACTCCTCAGTATTTCCCCGTTTACTCCTCAGTAATTCCCCGTATACTCCTCAGTAATTCCCCGTATACTCCTCAGTAATTCCCCGTATACTCCTCAGTATTTCCCCGTATACTCCTCAGTATTTCCCCGTATACTCCTCAGTAATTCCCCGTATACTCCTCAGTAATTCCCCGTATACTCCTACGTAATTCCCCGTATACTCCTCAGTAATTCCCCGTATACTCCTACGTAATTCCCCGTATACTCCTACGTAATTCCCCGTATACTCCTCAGTAAATCCCCGTATACTCCTCAGTAATTCCCAGTATACTCCTCAGTAATTCCCCGTATACTCCTCAGTATTTCCCCGTATACTCCTCAGTATTTCCCCGTATACTCCTCAGTAATTCCCCGTATAATCCTCAGTAATTCCCCGTATACTCCTCAGTAATTCCCCGTATACTCCTCAGTAATTCCCCGTATACTCCTCAGTAATTCCCCGTATACTCCTCAGTAATTCCCCGTATACTCCTCAGTAATTCCCCGTATACTCCTCAGTATTTCCCCGTTTACTCCTCAGTAATTCCCCGTATACTCCTCAGTATTTCCCCGTTTACTCCTCAGTAATTCCCCGTATACTCCTCAGTAATTCCCCGTATACTCCTCAGTAATTCCCCGTATACTCCTCAGTATTTCCCCGTATACTCCTCAGTATTTCCCCGTATACTCCTCAGTAATTCCCCGTATACTCCTCAGTAATTCCCCGTATACTCCTACGTAATTCCCCGTATACTCCTCAGTAATTCCCCGTATACTCCTCAGTAATTCCCCGTATACTCCTACGTAATTCCCCGTATACTCCTCAGTAAATCCCCGTATACTCCTCAGTAATTCCCAGTATACTCCTCAGTAATTCCCCGTATACTCCTCAGTATTTCCCCGTATACTCCTCAGTATTTCCCCGTATACTCCTCAGTAATTCCCCGTATAATCCTCAGTAATTCCCCGTATACTCCTCAGTAATTCCCCGTATACTCCTCAGTAATTCCCCGTATACTCCTCAGTAATTCCCCGTATACTCCTCAGTAATTCCCCGTATACTCCTCAGTATTTCCCCGTTTACTCCTCAGTAATTCCCCGTATACTCCTCAGTAATTCCCCGTATACTCCTCAGTAATTCCCCGTTTACTCCTCAGTAATTCCCCGTATACTCCTCAGTAATTCCCCGTATACTCCTCAGTAATTCCCCGTATACTCCTCAGTATTTCCCCGTATACTCCTCAGTATTTCCCCGTATACTCCTCAGTAATTCCCCGTATACTCCTCAGTAATTCCCCGTATACTCCTCAGTAATTCCCCGTATACTCCTCAGTAATTCCCCGTATACTCCTCAGTAATTCCCCGTATACTCCTCAGTAATTCCCCGTATACTCCTCAGTAAATCCCCGTATACTCCTCAGTAATTCCCAGTATACTCCTCAGTAATTCCCCGTATACTCCTCAGTATTTCCCCGTATACTCCTCAGTATTTCCCCGTATACTCCTCAGTAATTCCCAGTATACTCCTCAGTAATTCCCCGTATACTCCTCAGTATTTCCCCGTATACTCCTCAGTATTTCCCCGTATACTCCTCAGTATTTCCCCGTATACTCCTCAGTAATTCCCCGTATACTCCTCAGTAATTCCCCGTATACTCCTCAGTAATTCCCCGTATACTCCTCAGTATTTCCCCGTATACTCCTCAGTAATTCCCCGTATACTCCTCAGTAATTCCCCGTATACTCCTCAGTAATTCCTCGTATACTCCTCAGTAATTCCCCGTATACTCCTCAGTAATTCCCCGTATTCTCCTCAGTAATTCCCCGTATACTCCTCAGTAATTCCCCGTATACTCCTCAGTAATTCCCCGTATACTCCTCAGTAATTCCCCGTATACTCCTCAGTAATTCCCCGTATACTCCTCAGTAATTCCCCGTATACTCCTCAGTATTTCCCCGTATACTCCTCAGTAATTCCCCGTATACTCCTCAGTATTTCCCCGTATACTCCTCAGTATTTCCCCGTATACTCCTCAGTATTTCCCCGTATACTCCTCAGTAATCAGTTCAGTTATTATCTGTTCTGATTGATGAAGCATTAAGCTCCTTCTAGATGAACCACAGCTGAATATGGACTCAGATTTAAATCAAGAATATTTTGGTCTGCAGAACCTGCAGTTCCTGGTCCGCTCACTGATGTAAACAAGCCCACACCATCACTCCTCCAGCACCGTGCTTCACTGTGTTTAATCTTCTGTGTCTGGTTCTCTCCATCATGGTTCTGTCCTGCCACCATCTTGTTTCTCCTTCAACCCTTCCAAGCAGCCATGCTGGTTCAGGGTCATGACCTTTCACCTTTAACCTGCTAACTGAGGCCTGTAGAGTCTCAGCTGGAGCTCTGGGGTTTCTGCACATTTCTCTGTGTCATGTTCTAGTATGATTAACGACCCAAATGCAGCGAGATATGAATTATGATTTTATTAAATAAAGAACTTCCAAAAAACTGAGGAGGACCAGGAAAACAGGAATCCTTGAAGACGAACCAGTGAGTTCTGACTGACTGAGAGCTGCTTAAATCTACTGAGGATGTGTGAGACGAGCAGGGACTAATTAGTGAGAGCAGATCCAGGTGAGAGAGAACAGGTAGGAAATGTTCTGGGTCAGGGAGCGAAGTGGTAGGGAGACAGCGAGAAAGGAAGAAACAGAAACAATCCTAAATAAGGAGGACAAACTAGAAAGTAACTAAAGATACGATACCTAAGAGGAACTCAGGAGAACAGAAGGAGATAAAAAGTGGAGGAAGAAATAAATGAGGAAACCATCTAATGAGAAATGAACTAAGAAGCAGGAGGAACCTGATGTTCATCAGTGACCACATTCTAGATGTTTCTGTTCCTGCAGAACATGGAGGAGGTGAAGGCCACGCCCCGGAGGAGGCCTCTGGTCCGAGCGGCGTCGGAGGAGAGCTCCATCGATCCCACCTCCATCAGCTGCTCCACCATGGTTCCCGGTGACACGCTGCCCTGGAACCTTCCCAAGCACCACCGCATGAAGCGCTCCAAGTCGGCCTCTGGAGATGTTCTGGACCCGGCGGAGAGGGCTGTGATCCGGATTGCAGGTGAGACGCTGCAGCAGGCGTCTGTCTGATGCTGAGTGTTTGATCTGGAGCCGTTTCCATCATGGAGGCGTCTCTCAGCGCTCCGATCGGGTCTGAGGGAGGTTCTGGTTCTGGTTGGTTGGATGGAGCATCCAGCATGATGTTGGAGAAGATGATGGATGAAGCTGTTTGGGGGTTTGCTGTCATGGATGCCCCAGCATGTATTAGTGACTCCCTGGCTCTCATTAACAAGCAGAATATCTCTGGTTTTATCTGGTCCCCATTAGTCGTCAGTATCTTACCTGCTGACCTCCTCTGTGAGGAGAACATCAGACTTCTTCACTGCTCAGTAAAGTGTGGGATGCTTGCTCCGATCTACCTGGAAAACGTTCCTAAAAAGCCGTGAAACGCCCCTTTAACACTGACCAATCAGAAGCATCGGGTCATTTCATCATGTACATATCCGGTCCTGTATGCAAACATTGGAGCCTTCTGGTTTGTTGTAGGGGCTGCAGGTGGTGCTGCAGAGAGAAGGTTGTGGGTTCAAATCCCAGCCAAGGCTCTTTCTGTATGAGTGGGTTCTCTCTGGGTCTTCCTGCTTCCTAGCATGATGCTAGGCTAACTGGTCTCTAAATGACCCTGAGGGAGGGATGTTCTGGTTCTGTTCTGGTTTTCTTCTCAAACCAGACACACACACACAGTAACACACACACACACACACACAGTAACACACACACACACACACACACACACACACAGTAACACACACACACACACACACAGTAACACAATAACACACACACACACACACACACACACAGTAACACACACACACACACACACAGTAACACACACACACAGTAACACACACACACACACACACAGTAACACAATAACACACACACACACACACACACACACACAGTAACACACACACACACACACACAATAACACACACAGTAACACACACACACACACACACACACACACACACACACACACAGTAACACACACACACACACACACACACACACACACACACACAGTAACACACACAGTAACACACACACACACACACACACACAGTAACACACACACACACACACACACACACACAGTAACACACACACACACACACAGTAACACACACAGTAACACACACACACACACACACACAGTAACACACACACACACACACACACATACTGGTAACGGTGAAATACTGGGACATTTTTTTCAAACCAGTCTGGTGGTGAATACTACGGACACCACTTTTCGCCCACGCTACAGGTAAAGTGAATGTGTCAAAAAATCTTTTATAAGGAACACAACACAAATCCCACTTTAAATTCAGTTTACACACTTCAAAACATCAAATATATTGACCTGACTTTATGCAACTTTAAGAGGACAAAGATAATAAGATGATTAAGCCCCACCTCTGACATAAAGAGACATTTCAAGGACCAATAAGACTTGTAAGGACATTATATAACTTAAAATAATGTCCATAAGACATTTCAGAGTATCATAACGACAAATTCACTTTAATCCAATGAGCTTAATTTAAACCCTGCAATAATGACAATTTACATTATGCAGATTCCAACCAAAACATAAAAAAAAAAAATCTGATTCAACAGAAATAGAATGCCATGTTGTAAAACCTTGAGCATTTTTCTTCAAATATAAGCTTTGAACATGTAACAGCACATTCTTTAGCTTATAAAACATTTAGCTTATTAAAACTATAAGCTTTTTTCACCAACTAAAAGTAAGACAAACATTTTCTGTAAATACATTTACCACAAATGTTTTCAAAAGTTTTGGTTAGCTTTTTAGCTTAAGATTTTCCTGAGGTTTTTAGGGTTGATCATTAGGGATCAGCTTTTGCCCTGTATCATCTGGACGCTTCTTGCACGAGCTTAACCTAAACCCTGCAATAATGGTATTGTACATTATGCTGAATTCCAACTAAAAAAGTCAGGGGTCAAAATATAAAACAAATTCAAAGATCTGATTCAACAGAAATAAACTGCAATGTCATAAAACCTGGAGCATTATTCTTCAAATGTATGCTTTGAACATGTAACAGCACATTCTTTGGCTTATAAAAACATTTAGCTTATTACAATTATTAGAGCTTTTTTAACCAACAGTAAAACTTCAATATTTTTTGTATATACACAACAAAATTTTTCAAAAGTTTTGGTCAGCTTTTTAGCTTAAGATTTTCCTGAGGTTTTTAGGGTTTTGTTTTTTTCCTTTTGTTTGTTATGCCTCGATTTCTAACAAAGTCTCTTATGTTTTGGAGAGAACGACTTTCTAATAAAGGATATTCGGCTTTTTGACACTGTTGTATTTCAATGAAAGATGCCAACTTCCCAGTGTCGACGTGCTTCTGAAAATGCCTCATTACTGCTGCAATTTCTGCAGGAGACCATTTCCGTCTTTGGCTTCTTCGAGGATGGTCCTCTTCGGTTTCATTTTCTGGAAATGCTATATGAAAAAAGGGAAAAGAGCAATTTACAAACTATTTCTTGATTGCCCAAAAAAAACCAATACCGGTGCAATATAAATTACAACACCCATGATAGAATCAGTTTCGGAAATGATACGAATTTATGTGTCACTAAAAAGATTTAATCTAGTGTTTTGATTGTGTTGACTAAATCCAGCTGTAAAATATTGTCCAAGTTTTTAAAGGTTTATAATATAAAAGCTAGTTCTTGTGGTACCTTGTGATGAGCCCTTTTCAGCTGAGTCAACATTCAGTATCTAAACACTAGCACTCAGTATAGACCAGGAGTAGGAAAATAGTCATACCTGCTGAGGTATCTGAAGGTTTCTCAGGTAGTGGTCCAGCAATCCCATTTCCTACAATACGGTATCAATATTTTAGCAAAACAAATCTGCAATATTGTTCTTCAACACTGCAGTCATTTTGAGGAACAGAGAAAAGAGAACGTTTATAAAAAGCTTTAGCGTCTTATGATAGCTTAATAATAAAAAGGTCATACCAGCAGAGGTTCCAGGTAATTCATCAGGGGATATAGGCATTACTGATTCTGTGGGTGAATGTTTCTCAGCAGGTGGCATGTCGCCCATCCTCTCTAGAATAGAGCATTGACACTTCAATATTCACAAAATCCTCTCCATCTAGAAACTTCCAACTTTGACATATTAGCCTTGTACTTGAATGGCAGATTTGTATGGTGGGTTAGGGACCACAGCTTTGCATGAAATGGTTAATTCTGCCAATACCTGAGACCCCCCTATAAACCCCTAAACTTGCCTCTTTTATAGTTCAAACACCTACTAAATATGTAATAATACAGTCTTATTTAAATGTCATTTCTGGATTGACTGGTTTGCAAACACCAACCAAGACAATGTCAAGTAACCATATGCCAAGGTAATTCAGCTACCTAAGCTGCCTTTTCTCTCAAATATTTTGCTCTAGGGAAAAACAAGACTAGGAAGAGGTCTGCTGTACAAAAAGCAGTGTTTGCAGATTATCCCAGTAAAAACCAGAAACTTAAAGGGAAAGAGGGGTACAAAGAAGAACAGACTCAAGGAAAACAGAACTGAAGAAATGAAATGCTCAAGGACAGGCGTTACACCGCAAGCCATCCTGCCAAATTCACTGTGTTCCTGGAGGCAAAAAGACAGGCCATCACTAATCACAAACCCATACTGTCTGATATTAAATTAGTTTTATAAACTGTTACAGTTTCAAATCATTGCATCTGATCAAAGCTTTACTCCTGCTTGAATTCAAAACAAGGAGGGTAAAAACTTTTCAACTCCACACTCAGATTCGAGTTTACAGGTTTCTTGAGGTAAAGTCGGTTATTTATTGGGACATGGGTTTCAAAAGTTACTGTTTAAATACCTAGTTTGCAGTGAATAATTTAAACAGTCTGCATTTCTCAACATGCAGAAAGATTTTAAATGAAATTGACATGCTTACTTCAAATACATAATCATTGTAAATGCCATTCTAAAAATAACCAAATTGTTGACAAAAAAAATCTACATGTCAGTTTTGTAAGCATATAACAATAACAACAATAATAATAATAATAATAATAATAATAATAATAATAAGCCTTGTAACTGATAGTCATACCATCAGAAGATGGATCAGGTTCTTGATCATTGTCACATTCAGTATTGTTTGCTTTTGGTAATGGGTCACAAACATCAGCTTCGCTTTCTCCACTTTCACAGTCTGTCACGTCCAACTTTTCTGAAAAACAGTAACGAGTAAATTAAACATGGAAAAATCAAATAAAAGAGGTGCATAGAACTTAAAATCACCTTCAATTTCTATCTCCTCCAGTGTTTTGCCTTGAAGATTCGCCAGGGTCCCCTTCTCCATGGCAAGAAGCAACTTAGAAATTTTTGCCAGTTGGGTTGTGGCCTCTGGCAGCCTGTAATATTCTCTATGAACACGGATGTCGTGTCCTAGAAAGTCCGCTACCTGGTCAAGTTCATGATTTTTTAGGTTCAACACTTGAGATATTGTCGCAACATGCTTGCGAAGCTGTGTTGACCTAAGAAGTTCAGGCTTTTGGGCACCACACTCATTTGCATAACTCCTGAGACAGTCTTGCCCTCTATAAGGGGTCAGACAATTAGGTCGTGCAAAGAGAAAGGGGTTTTCTTCAGGCACTCCACACTGTCCTCTTCTGCTGATGAGCTGTGTGATAGCTTCAACCATGTCTGGTGATAAAAGGACAGCAACTTTTCTTCCCCTTTTCCCCCTAATTTCAACCCTGCTGAAATGGACACAAAGTCGCTGCTCAAACTCTGTAAGACCACTAGCAACATCTTTATGTAAGGGGGTGATGTCCCTCTGAAGAAAAGCAGAAAGCTGCATCTTAGAAACCTCTCCGCCTCGTCTTCTGTTAAACAAAATGATTTTTGCCAGTGTGGTCCTACACAGTTCTCCATAAACTTGTGGAGATGGATCCCTCTTCAAAGTCTCAAATGCGGAGTTCGCTGTCTTTTCCAAATGCTGGTGCAGACGCTGGACATCCTCAGTGAACGGGAGAGTGGAGGGCTTGTTAAAGTGCTTGTCACTTAAGGTGGTTAAAGCTGTGTGAGAGACAAGTTCAGACCACTTCGATGTGTGAAGTGTTTTGAAAGCGTCACATGATTTTTTTATCTCATCCTCTCCCGTCATTAAAGCTCTGCAGTGTATGAGGTCAGAGATCTTGATCAACGAGTGCCCTAATTTCAAAGCAAGGCTTGGAGTTTTATACGAATGCCTATCCTCATCAAAGCCAGAGACTTTTTTGACAGCTTGGATAAGTATGTGGAAATTTGAGGGCTTGACAGCATCTTCAAGACTGAAGATTGAAAACTCTTTACGCAGGATGAGAAGAAGTCGTCCAACTTCACGAATCTTCTGCCGTACATACTCATGCTTAGAGGGATCTTGACCATGTTTATTGAAAAATGACTGGGCAAGTTGCAGAATCATAAAGTCGCTTCGCACTGCTGCAGAGATGTCATCATCTTTCATAACGGTAAGGAGCTTCCAAACACCTTGGGATATTTGTTGACATTGTGCCGAGTCCACCATTGAGGCCAAGCTCAAGACAGTTTTCTTTCCCAACTTATCCTCCGTAACTGGTTTTGAGGTACATTGTCGGGCATGTCGCCAGAGGTGCCTACGAAGGTAAAGTCCTTGGCAGTGCATGCAGTGAACGTACTGCTTTTTGTCGTACTTGAGCTTTGGTGTGCGTTTAAGTTTAAGCAATCCGCTACCACTCTGGTAAACCTCTCTATTGTGAATACAGTTTCCCCTATTCCTTAATTTTTCCAGCATTTTCTTACGCACATTTGAGTCTTTTGGAAGTGCTAAAGCTTGAGCAACTTCGGGATGCGTCTTCTCGTGGGTTTTAAAATGCCGAGCAATCTTCGACTGGGGCTTGCCACAAATGAAGCAGTAGTTTTTCATATCTATTGAAGATGATATGCTTGAAGACTGAATGCTTTTAACATCTTCAGTTCCAGCGAGTGTCTTGACAGAAGTAACTTGAGCCTGGACTTCTAAGGGTTCCACTGTTTTTGTCTTCTCAGAACAGCTTTCCGTCCGTTTACTCAAAGTCTTTGTAATGTTCTTCTTACATGCAGAGACGAGCCCATTAGCCAATTCTTCTGACGAAGTTTCAACAGAACAGCCATCAAGCTCACCCATGACCTTTTTTAGAGGATTTGAGGGATCCATTGTAAGTTCTACTGAACTATCTGAAACACTGGCTGAGTCAGGTACGTATTCTTCCTCTGAAACTTCTTCACTTGAGGTAGTTTTTTTAGACTCCTTTAAAAAGAGAAAATGATTAATATTGCTCTGTTTAAGTGCAAAAAAAATTAACTTCTGAGAGAGATTTACCGGTGAAAGGGATGCAACATGGACCATCTTTGTCTTGTCATAACAGCTCTCATGCCAAAAGGAAAAACAAACTAGAAAATGTGCAAAAAGGTTACATGATTTTAAACCAGGAACAGAAAAAAAATAATATATATATATATATATATATATATATATATATATATATATATATATATATATATATATATATATATATATATATATATATATATATATATATATAAAAAAATACAAACAAACATTAGAAAAATAAATCAACAAACTAACCCACCTTTACATTTCACACCATTCCATTTCCGGGCAGCATAGGGGCCTAGGCAATGGGCACATTTTTCCATGCTTGACATTGATGACTGTAACACAATGTGTGTGCATTTCTGAAAAAAAGAAAATCACTCTTTTATTACTTCAATTAATCATTTTTAAAGCATTATTACTTGAAAATCTTAATTTCAAAGTTTATGGAACTTGACACACAGTAGTTGTCCAAAACTATTTTCCAAAGCTACAATTGTGTATACGCAGGTGACTGCAAACAATATTACACCAAGGACTATCTACGCACAGTCAATATTAATTAACCTAATACCTATGTACACTGAGAGAACTGTGTTAAGTTCATCATGAGAACATATCCATTAGAAGCCTTCTGAGTTGAAGAACACACAGTCCTTAGAAAGTTGTCACCTGGCATAAACATGCATTGCTAGGACTGTGTACACTCTGAAATCAACAAGATAGAAGACAAATATAAAATGTGTTTTTAAAGATTAGAAAAGGGAGATAAATGATCACCTGGGGATCAGGAGAAGATGGGATTGATGACATGTGTTCTTCAGCATCAGGTTGGTCTGTAGGAGCAGCAACCTGAGGATAAACGCACCAAATTGGATGTTAGAACCAATTAAAAACTGGAATTATGAAAACTAACAGAACACCACCACTGTGTACATAGCAAGGACATATATTAAACAAATTACTAATCAAAAATATTTAAAGCCCGTTCCAGGCAAGTTTAAACAATATCACACCAAGGGGCATCTACACACAGTCCTTAGAAAGTTGTCACCTGGCATAAACATGCATTGCTAGGACTGCGTCTACATTCTCAATTAATAATATGCAAGAAAAATCTTTCAAAACTATTTTCAACTATTATAGACTCAGATTTCATCACCTGTGGATCTAGAGAAGATGGGATTGATGACATGTGTTCTTCAGCATCAGGTTGGTCTGTAGGGGCAGCAACCTGAGGATAAACGCACCAAATAGGATGTTAGAACCAATTAGAAACTCGAATTATGAAAAATCAAAGAACACCACCACTGGGTACATAGCAAGGACATATATTAAACAAATTACTAATCAAAAATATTTAAAGCCCGTTCCAGGCAAGTTTAAACAATATCACACCAAGGGGCATCTACACACAGTCCTTGCTACTACTAGACCTGACATCTATGTACACTGAGAGAACTGTGTTAAGTTCATCATGAGAAAACAAGAATTAGAAGCCTTCTGAGTTAAAGAACACACAGTCCTTAGAAAGTTGTCATCTGGCATAAACATGCATTGCTAGGACTGTGTCTACATTCTCAATTAATAATATGTAAGAAAAATCTTTCAAAACTATTTGCAACTTAGATTTCATCACCTGTGGATCAGGAGAAGATGGGATTGATGACATATGTTCTTCAGCATCAGGTTGGTCTGTAGGGGCAGCAACCTGAGGATAAACGCACCAAATAGGATGTTAGAGCCGATTAAAAACTAGAATTATGAAAACTAACAGAACACCACCACTGTGTACATAGCAAGGACATATATTAAACAAATTACTAATCAAAAATATTTAAAGCATGTTGCAGGCAAGTTTAAACAATATCACACCAAGGGGCATCTACACACAGTCCTTGCTACTACTAGACCTGACATCTATGTACACTGAGAGAACTGTGTTAAGTTCATCATGAGAAAACAAGAATTAGAAGCCTTCTGAGTTAAAGAACACACAGTCCTTAGAAAGTTGTCACCTGGCATAAACATGCATTGCTAGGACAGTGTACACTCTGAAATCAACAAGATAGAAGACAAATATAAAATGTGTTTTTAAAGATTAGAAAAGGGAGATAAATGATCACCTGGGGATCCAGAGAAGATGGGATTGATGACATATGTTCTTCAGCATCAGGTTGGTCTGTAGGGGCAGCAACCTGAGGATAAACGCACCAAATAGGATGTTAGAACCAATTAAAAACTGGAATTATGAAAACTAACAGAACACCACCACTGTGTACATAGCAAGGACATATATTAAACAAATTACTAATCAAAAATATTTAAAGCCCGTTCCAGGCAAGTTTAAACAATATCACACCAAGGGGCATCTACACACAGTCCTTAGAAAGTTGTCACCTGTCATAAACATGCATTGCTAGGACTGCGTCTACATTCTCAATTAATAATATGCAAGAAAAATCTTTCAAAACTATTTTCAACTATTATAGACTCAGATTTCATCACCTGTGGATCTAGAGAAGATGGGATTGATGACATGTGTTCTTCAGCATCAGGTTGGTCTGTAGGGGCAGCAACCTGAGGATAAACGCACCAAATAGGATGTTAGAACCAATTAGAAACTCGAATTATGAAAAATCAAAGAACACCACCACTGGGTACATAGCAAGGACATATATTAAACAAATTACTAATCAAAAATATTTAAAGCCCGTTCCAGGCAAGTTTAAACAATATCACACCAAGGGGCATCTACACACAGTCCTTGCTACTACTAGACCTGACATCTATGTACACTGAGAGAACTGTGTTAAGTTCATCATGAGAAAACAAGAATTAGAAGCCTTCTGAGTTAAAGAACACACAGTCCTTAGAAAGTTGTCATCTGGCATAAACATGCATTGCTAGGACTGTGTCTACATTCTCAATTAATAATATGTAAGAAAAATCTTTCAAAACTATTTGCAACTCAGTTTCATCACCTGTGGATCAGGAGAAGATGGGATTGATATGTGTTCTTCAGCATCAGGTTGGTCTGTAGGGGCAGCAACCTGAGGATAAACGCACCAAATAGGATGTTAGAGCCAATTAAAAACTAGAATTATGAAAACTAACAGAACACCACCACTGTGTACATAGCAAGGACATATATTAAACAAATTACTAATCAAAAATATTTAAAGCATGTTGCAGGCAAGTTTAAACAATATCACACCAAGGGGCATCTACACACAGTCCTTGCTACTACTAGACTTGACATCTACAGGTCCTTCTCAAAAAATTAGCATATTGTGATAAAGTTCATTCTTTTCCATAATGTAATGATAAAACGTTACTTTCATATATTTTAGATTCATTGCACACCAACTGAAATATCTCAGGTCTTTTATTGTTTTAAAACTAATGATTTTGGCATACAGCTCATGAAAACCCAAAATTCCTATCTCAAAAAATTAGCATATTTCATCGGACCAATAAAAGAAAAGTGTTTTTAATATAAAAAAAATCAACCTTCAAATAATTATGTTCAGTTATGCACTCAATACTTGGTGGGGAATCCTTTAGCAGAAATGACTGCTTCAATGCGGCGTGGCATGGAGGCAATCAGCCTGTGGCACTGCTGAGGTGTTATGGAGGCCCAGGATGCTTCGATAGCGGCCTGAAGCTCATCCAGAGTGTTGGGTCTTGCGTCTCTCAACTTCCTCTTCACAATATCCCACAGGTTCTCTATGGGGTTCAGGTTAGGAGAGTTGGCAGGCCAGTTGAGCACAGTAATATCATGGTCGGTAAACCATTTACCAGTGGTTTTGGCACTGTGAGCAGGTGCCAGGTCGTGCTGAAAAATGAAATCTTCATCTCCATAAAGCTTTTGAGCAGATGGAAGCATGAAGTGCTCCAACATCTCCTGATAGCTAGCTGCATTGACCCTGCCCTTGATAAAACACAGTGGACCAACACCAGCAGCTGACATGGCACCCCAGACCATCACTGACTGTGGGTACTTGACACTGGACTTCAGGCATTTTGGCATTTCCTTCTCCCCAGTCTTCCTCCAGACTCTGGCACCTTGATTTCCGAATGATATGCAAAATTTGCTTTCATCCGAAAAAAGTACTTTGGACCACTGAGCAACAGTCCAGTGCTGCTTCTCTGTAGCCCAGGTCAGGCGCTTCTGCCGCTGTTTCTGGTTCAAAAGTGGCTTGACCTGGGGAATGCGGCACCTGTAGCCCATTTCCTGCACACGCCTGTGCACGGTGGCTCTGGATGTTTGTACTCCAGACTCAGTCCACTGCTTCCGCAGGTCCCCCCAGGTCTGGAATCGGTCCTTCTCCACAATCTTCCTCAGGGTCCGGTCACCTCTTCTCGTTGTGCAGCGTTTTCTGCCACACTTTTTCCTTCCCACAGACTTCCCACTGAGGTGCCTTGATACAGCACTCTGGGATCAGCCTATTCGTTCAGAAATGTCTTTCTGTGTCTTACCCTCTTGCTTGAGGGTGTCAATGATGGCCTTCTGGGCAGCAGTCAGGTCGGCAGTCTTACCCATGATTGCGGTTTTGAGTAATGAACCAGGCTGGGAGTTTTTAAAAGCCTCAGGAATCTTTTGCAGGTGTTTAGAGTTAATTAGTTGATTCAGATGATTAGGTTAATAGCTCGTTTAGAGAACCTTTTCATGATATGCAAATTTTTTGAGATGGGAATTTTGTGTTTTCATGAGCTGTATGCCAATATCATCAGTTTTAAAACAATAAAAGACCTAAAATGTTTCAGTTGGTGTGCAATGAATCTAAAATATATGAAAGTTTAATTTGTATCATTACATTATGGAAAAGAATGAACTTTATCACAATATGCTAATTTTTTGAGAAGGACCTGTATGTACACTGAGAGAACTGTGTTAAGTTCATCATGAGAAAACATGAATTAGAAGCCTTCTGAGTTAAAGAACACACAGTCCTTAGAAAGTTGTCATCTGGCATAAACATGCATTGCTAGGACTGTGTCTACATTCTCAATTAATAATATGCAAGAAAAATCTTTCAAAACTATTTGCAACTCATATTTCATCACCTGGGGATCCAGAGAAGATGGGATTGATGACATGTGTCCCTTAGCATCAGGTTTGTCTGTAGGGGCAGCAACCTGAGGATAAACGCACCAAATAGGATGTTAGAACCAATTAGAAACTAGAATTATGAAAAATCAAAGAACAACACCACTGGGTACATAGCAAGGACATATATTAAACTAATTACTAATCAAAAATATTTAAAGCCCGTTCCAGGCAAGTTTAAACAATATCACACCAAGGGGCATCTACACACAGTCCTTGCTACTACTAGACCTGACATCTATGTACACTGAGAGAACTGTGTTAAGTTCATCATGAGAAAACAAGAATTAGAAGCCTTCTGAGTTAAAGAACACACAGTCCTTAGAAAGTTGTCACCTGGCATAAACATGCATTGCTAGTACTGTGTCTACATTCTCAATTAATAATATGCAAGAATAATCTTTCAAAACTATTTGCAACTTAGATTTCATCACCTGTGGATCAGGAGAAGATGGGATTGATGACATGTGTTCTTCAGCATCAGGTTGGTCTGTAGGAGCAGCAACCTGAGGATAAACGCACCAAATAGGATGTTAGAACCAATTAAAATATCCTTAATACAACGCCATGAATGAAAAGGAGTAGGAAGAAAAAACCTTTTATATCTGCCCCTTTCTTAAAAAATAAACCACATATGTATATGGTGTCGGTAGGTTACATGTTACTTTTACTTTCAAAATAAAATCATTGCCATCAATTTGAAAACTTCATAATATCTATTATTCCTTTAGTTCATAAGCGTTAAATATTTTCTCTTTATTCATCCTTTTAAACTGTATGATGTTATCCCACATCTTCAGCTCATCCTCTATTGAGTTCCAAAATATTACCTCACATATTGACACACATCTCTGTTTCAGCGTAGTCTGTGCAAATAGACATTTAAAATTTTATTTCCTTCTACCATATTGGTCAACTGAACTAAACAAATAACCTGTGCATATTCATTGGTAACAATTTCCTTTTTGTTTTGTACATAAATAATACTGCATTTAATTAAACTAAATCTTTAACTTTAATATTTCCTGATTTAATAGTTTATTTGTATGTTATCAAATTATTTTAATGTAATATTTCTACTGCCCTTTTATGTAATATAAATAATGGCTTTACATTCGTTATATACATGTATGGCCCCACACCTCCAAACAATAACTCAAGTAAGGCAAAATGAGAGAATATGTGTAAGGCATTATAATTCAATGCATATTTCGCTTTGTTCAAGACAGCAATATTTCTGAACAATTTTGTTCTAATCTGATCTAATTGTTCTAATGGCAATCTATATGTGATTGCCATGTTATTGTATCGTCCATTACTACCCCAGAAAACCTGAACTCAGATACTCTTTCAATTTCCACCCCATCAATAATCAAGTTAATTCTTCCGACCTTTCTTCTTTTAGTAAACAAACTTTTTTAAGCAAAACATTTTTTAAGGTTGACCATTTCATTTGATACGCTTTCTGACAATGCTTTTATATCATTTCCTGAGCTAAAGAAATTTGTAGCATCTGCAAATAAGACAAATCGTAAGAACTTAGACACATTAACAGTGTCAATATATACAATAAAAAGTTTGGGTCCCAGGACTGACCCCACACATACATATTGCTGTCTATTATTCAAATAACTACGTGGCCATTTTAAAAGGTGTTCCTCTTATGCCATACAGTTATAGCTTTGAGATTAAAATTGTCTAGTGTCTAATGCTTTTTGTAAGTCAATAAAAACCCCTATCGTATAGTTATTTTCTATTGCATTAGTAATTTCTTCCAACATTTCTATTAATGCTAATGCTGTGGATCTATTTGATCTAAAACCATACTGGTTTTCACTCAACTTATTCTTTTAAATAAAACTATCAAATTTCTGTACAAACAACTTTTCAAGTATTTTTTAAAATTGTGAAAGAATCAACACTGGTCTATAATTTGTAAATATTGTTTCATCGCCTACTTTAAATATTGAAATAACTTTTGCTATTTTTATTCTATCTGTAAACACTCCTGTAAGAAAAGAAAGATTAAAGATATAACTTAAGAGTTTACTTGTACAATCTACAGTCTTTTATAATTATATCTAGCCCATTGGTATTAGTCCATTTCTTATATTTAGTTTTTCTAACGATTGTTCTAATTTCCTTTTCGTTTACTTCTCCCAGAAACATAGATTACAATATTCTGTTACTTCCGATCCAATCGAAATCGTTTTGCTCCTCATTGTACGTTTTGATACATATTGATCACATTTTGATCAAATTAGATCCTACATTAACAAAAAAGGACTTAAATTTCTTTACTACTTCACTCCTATTTTCAATTACTATTATTCTAGTTAAAATATGTGGGCAAGCCTGTTGATTCTACTGTATTTCCTATTGCATTGTCTGTGTATAATATAATTGACTAATGAAAACTAATATTGATTCCAGGTTTCTAGTTGTCAAATTTATGCAACATTTGTCAATATCTTATCCAAGGCCTGTGACCTGCAACATTTAGGAGTGTCTATCTGTATTATTAACTTTGTTATTTAATTGGGTCGTCAGCAGAAGTCTGTAGAACCTGAGTTCATAAGGAGGTAATTCAGACATTTAAACCATATTTAATGGATTTAGGTCACTAGTCATGAGCTTTGGTGTTTGAAACTGGAGCTCTACTTGGTGTACATTTTTCTGTAATGATACTGGGCTAAATAAGTGATACACCCAAGTATATTTCTGTAAATATATGGTTATTATGTACCTTTACTCTCCATGGCCATTCAGAGTCTCCGTAGTTGTATGTTATCTCTTCCCCTGGCTTTATGTCCTTTATTGCAAAGAGACAGAGATGAGGCTTTCCATTTACAGTGATTGTCTTCATCCTGCTGTTAGGGTTGAGGTTGTCGTCATTAACTAATCTTCCAAAAGTTCCATCCTCTCTGGCTGCATCAACACTGAAATGAAAGATTTTTTTTTAAACCCCTTAGTATAAAATGACAAGATTACATAAAACAAAGTTATTCTATTTGCCAAATCTGATCAGAATCTAGTTATTTTTAGATATTCTTTTATATACATACCATAGATGTTTTCCATTGTGACGGAATTCAAACAGGAAAACTTTCATGGCATCGTGATAAATTCTTATCCGTCTTTCATGCTCCTCCTTGTTTATTAAATCTCCTCGATATTCCAGTAGAAATGCTCCTTTATCAAAGTGCCTTGTACTAAACACACCTCGACCTTTTAAAGCACAAATTACATTTTCAACTCACATTGAAACTCTATATCTCATAAAAACACTTAACTTGAAACCTTACCTTTCAATGAGTTGATGTATTTTACATCAAAACCATCTTTGTCCCTGCTTACACTCACAAAATGGGCTGCTTCATCCTTTGGTTTAATTTTAACCCTCTGTGGCCTCATTGTTGTCTGCATCTGGGAAATAAGGCAATAGTGATGAGGAGGAAATTACTGGAATACTTGATAGACACTTCTCTCCAGGGGTGTCAAAAGTGGATCCTCAAGGGCCGCTATCCTGCATGTTTTACTAATTTCCCTGGTTCATTGGCCCTGAATCAAATGATGACTCATTAGTAGGCCTCTGCAGAACTTTGCCATGCTGAGGAGGTAATTGGAACATTTGAATCAGCTGTGTAAGAGCAGAGACATCTAAAATTGGCAGGACCCCACAACTTGAGGCCTACAGACCAGCAAGCAATAATATACAATAATATTTCCATGTTAGTCTTACTGGTTTTCTACCCTTGTCATTAGGGCCCACTATCCTTTGTGTTTAAAGATTTCTACTTCAGCGCACCTAATTCAATGCACAGCATTACCTGTCATTACCTTAGCATGTAATCAAGAGCTGTAGAAACCTGTTAATTGCCATTTCATTTAAATCAGGTGTGCAGGAGGAAAATACCTGCAGAATTGTGAGTCCTGAGGGCCAGGGTTGAGAAACAGCATCTAACTGCTATTAACCCCCACTGATATTTTATTTTGCCGTTACTATACCATTTTTGATAATGCAAACTATGCAGAAAAAAATAAAAAGGACATGCAACAAGTTGAAATGCTTCCTCAGAAAAACTAACAGCCAGCCTGGGTATCTAAAGCCATGACTAATCTCTGGCAAAACATGTTTTCAGAAAATAAAAGTTTTAGCAATCTAACTTGGTTGTGAACAAAGTTTTTTTTATAATGAAACTACTCCTGAAACATTAAAGGTTTCAAGCTGCACTGCACATGCTAACATAAGATGAAGGAGCAGCCATTAACCTTTTGGTGTCACCAACTCAGTTTTATCATGAAATTAGCATTCAGACTAATTCCAGCTGATTTTTAATGCTCACACTGTTTAACTTGAAAAACCTGGTTGACAGAAAGGTATTTAAACCTCTTACTAAGTGGATATGTGCTCTCAATGAAAGCTAGCTTTAGCTTGTTAACTGTGCCAAATGTAGCAAGTGGCATCAAACATGTCTATATGTCATGGTAGAAAATATCAATAAAAAGTAGCATAACATAATAGGCAACGGGATTCAGGGAAGTTTTACCTGTTATCTTCACTCCTTTTCAAGTTGATGTGCACCTGATGGATCTGAGCACGTTGTAATCAAGGAGGGGAGGGGCTAAGGCTCCAGCCCCTTCTCCTTTCTTCCTGACTCCAATTTGGTCCTTCTGTGACAAATAAAAACTTACCTTGTTTTCTGATACAGCAACTATGTATGTACTTACTCATTATCAGTGCTGTCAAGAGATTAAAACGTTTAGTTTAATTAATCTAATTAATCTCTTTTTTTAATTGCAATTATTATTTGCTGAGTAAAGCCATCTTGAGGTATTTCATTTCAATTAATTGATTTTTTGTGGAAAAACAAATATGTAAGAAAACAGTGGCTTTATGATTTTTTTTTATAACAGACTTGAACAGATGCAATCCCAGGCATGAACATTTTCTTGCTTTTGAGACTAACCCCAAGTGCTACCTGCAATTTTGGCTTTGAGCATAAGAATTTGTTTAAATCACTAATATTTTTGGTGTCTGCTTGTGTTACATACTTAGATATGAGGTCTGAGTACCATGGACCACACCTTCCTCCAGCTGTTTCGATTCAAAAACAGTTTCTTCATCCTATTTCCAGTCTAGATTGTGTGAGCAGTGTTGTGGACATGCCTGGTAGTAATGTTAATATGGAGCAGGCTACAAAACAATGTAGTAATTAATGTTTAACGGCCAGAAAATATTTCCTATCAGACCTGTTCTAATTGTAACTTCTACTTATAAGGATGTATCTGACAGAAACTGTAAAGTTTATTAACACCGTTAGAGGACACAGAAATGAAAGGTCAAAGGTCTGGTTGAGATTGTGTTCTATAGGTGGTATTTGCAGTAGTGTTTCTTTATATCAAAGTAATGGAGCAATGCCTGACTCATAAGAATTTTAAAATTGTCGGAAGAGCTTCAGATCGCACACACAGTGATAAAAAAATCATGTATATACCTGCTGTGCTCCTACCATGTGCGGTGTCTGGAGCGACACCATACACGAACCAATGTTACTCACACGCACCGTTCGCTCTGAGCTGCACAATTGCGCACTGCTGACATGGTCTTCGCACACAGAAAATCAGCACTGCGCGCACACACACCGAGAAAATCCTAATTAAATTTGAAATAAAATAAACTAATAATTTGTCCTGTGCTATTTTGCAGTGTGAGTCAATAAGCATGTTCTTTAATAAACTTTCATAAATCAGGAACATTTCTACAATTAAATCAAAAACACAATAGGAACACAGATGGCTTTATTACACAAGGAGGGGATTTGAACCAGTTAATGTATGGGTTTATTGATAAACGTATATCTACTGGTAAAACATTTTCCTAAGGACAGGGCTGTAATCCAAATATTAGCTCAGGGTTGAAACCTGGTGGATTTTTTAGAGGTTGGCAAATACAAGGCAAAGGGAATATACCTTTTATTCTCACAGTCATAATCTATATTCAAGAACTGACTATTTCTTGATATCTGATAAATCAGTGGAGTGAGTAGTGGGTTGTGTAAAAGGTGCAATTATCACAAATGACCATTGAACAGTAGAGCCACTTGTAGACTTAAATGTGCATAATGAGAAAAAGAGGTTGTTGGAGACTGAACACTAAGCTACTTCAAAAAAAGGAATTTAATAAGTAATTTGGAGAGGATTTAAAGTTCTTTCTTCAATTCAATTCAATTCAAAAATACTTTATTGATCCCAGAGGGAAGTTAAGTGTTGGTATAGCTCATATAATTAATTCTTTAAGGAGTTGTTGTAGATAATGATGGCTGTGGGCAGGAAGGATTTCCTGTAGCGGTCTGTATTGCAGCGAAACTGAAGATGCCTCCGACTGAAGACGCTCTGTTGTTGTATGACAGTCTCATGAAGAGGATGCTCAGGGTTGTCCATAATTTTTTTGATTTTTTGAAGAATCCTTTTTTGCATTATCATCTCCAGATTTTCCACAGTTGTCCCAAGAACAGAACCAGAACCTTCTTTATCAGGTTGTTTAGCCTTTTTAAATCCCTGGCTCTGATGCTGCTACCCCAACAGATGATGGCTGAAAAGATTACACTCTCCACAACAGACTTGTAGAAGATCTGCAGCATCTTGCTGCAAACCTTGAAGGACCTAAGCTTCCTCAAGAAGTCCAGTCTGCTCTGTCCCTTCTTGTAGACGGCTTCACTGTTCAGTCTCCAGTCCAGTCTGTTGTCAAGGTGAACTCTGAGGTATTTATATTCCTCAACCACCTCCACTTCTTCTCCCATGATGGAAACAGTGTTTGACTTATCCCTGTTTCTTCTGAAATCTAGTCATCTCCTTTGTTTTGTTCACATTCAAGGTGAGACGATTGTTTCCACACCATGTCACAAAGCGGTCCACCAGCTCTCTGATTTCAGCTTCTTGTCCATCTCTGATACACCCGACAATTGCAGAGTCATCTGAGTATTTCTGCAGATGACAGGTCTCTGATTTGTACTGGAAGTCTGAGGTGTACAGAGTAAAAAGGAATGGTGAGAGTACGGTCCCCTGTGATGCTCCTGTGCTACTGACAACCTGGTTTGACACACAATTCTTCAGTCTCACAAATTGTGGTCTGTTGGTCAGGTAGTCATTGATCCAGGCGATTGTTGAGGGCTCCACCTGTGTCTTCAGGAGTTTCTGACAAAGTAAATCAGGCTGAATTGTGTTAAATGCACTGGAGAAATCAAAGAACATGATCCTCACAGTGCTGCCTGCTTTGTCCAGATGACAGTGGGTTGGTTGAAGTAGGTGGATGATGGCATCTTCAACTCCAACTCCACAGCGATAAGCAAACTGCAGTGGGTCCTAATACGTTCTTGTTTGCTTACTCAGGGGGGCAACAGGAGGCTCTCCAGGACCTTCATGATGTGGGATGTCAGGGCAACGGGTCTATAGTCATTGATGACTGATGGGGGAGTTCTCTTTGGTACTGGAACAAGGCAGGATGTCTTCCACAACACTGGAACCTTCTCCTGAGTTAAGCTAAGGTTGAAGAGGTGCTGCAGAATCTCACAGAGCTGCTCAACACAGGCCTTCAGGACTCTGGGGCTGACACCATCTGGACCTGCAGCCTTGTTCCGGTTCAGTTTCTCCAGCTGCCTCTTCACCTAACTTTTGGAGACAGACAAGTGGGAGGGGGAGGCAAAGGGGGTAGCAGCATTTCCTGACTTGGTTGAAGGCAAACTTGTGGAATTAGAAGAGTCCATGGCTGAGGTCAAGGATAAAACATCCGAGGTGTAACAGGAAAGCTGTTGATCAGAGGATAGTGGGATGTCTGTTTGGCTGGGAACAGGAGAGGGGGATGCTGAGGTAGTTCCAGAACTGAACCTGTTGAAGAATGTGTTCAGTTCATTGGCTCTGTCCAGACTTCCATCTATCCAATCCTTCCTGTCCTTAAAACCTGTGATCTTTCTCATTCCTGACCAGACATCTCGGATATTGTTCCTCTGTAGTTTGTTCTCCTTCTTCTTCCTGTATGCCCCCTTGCTGTCTCTGATCTTGACCTTAAGTTGCTTCTGTATACTCCTCAGTAATTCCCTGTCTCCCTCCCTGAAGGCTCTTTTTTTCTTGTTTAGCAGTTCCTTCAGGTCACTGGTGATCCAGGGTTTGTTATTAGGGAAGCATCTCACTGTTCTGGTGGGGATGATGTTGTCCACACAGAAGTTTATATAGTCAGTCACACACTCAGTCATGGCATTGATGTCCTCTCCATGTGTTTGGCAAAGAGTCATCCAGTCTGTGGTCGCAAAACAACCCTGCAGGGCTTCTTTAGCTTCCTGTGACCATTTTCTCACAGTTCGTTTTGTCACAGGTTGCCTCTGAACAAGTGGTTTATATTCTGAACAGAGAAAAACAAGATTGTGATCTGATTGTCCCAGAGGAGGTCTTGGTTTGGACGTGTATGAATCCTTTACATTTGCATAAAAAGGATATGAATATGGTTTCTACAGATAATGTAGCCACTATATGGGAAGCATTGAAGACATACATGTGAGGAAAATGTATTGCAAATACAAAAAAATGAAAAACAAAATAACAGAAAAAGAAGAGACTGGAAAATGAAATTAGTATATTGGAGAACAAAATTGCAAAACATTATTCTAATTATCTTTATAACACTATGTAATCTTAAAGGGCCTATATCATGCAAAATAAAGTTTCTGGAGTTTTCACCCCTCTGGCAGAGTCAGGGATTTAAAAAGGCTAAACAACCTGATGAAGAAGGGTGGTTATTTTTTAAGTGATAAATAGTATAACTTAGCCAGAAATGCATTCAGTAATGGGACATTTCCTTTTTCCAGCATCATTTTCAGAAGATTGTTGACTAAGACACAATTTTTCTGACAAAACACTTCATTACAGGGACCTCCATCTCCTGGCCAATCAACAGGCCAAGAAAGATACACGTGTGAATTATTCATGAGCTAGTTCAATGCCTGAAGCCACCTGCAGGGGCGCCATACCAACACACACGGTATACACAAATTTCTTGTCATTGTGAATTATTGAGACATTTTCAAATTTTTTTAATTTAGAGGTTTGGGATCCACCCTAACCCATTCCAATCAATTTTAAACTATAATAATTATGAGGACATTGGCCCTGTCCTGACAATTCCAAATGTCCTTTTTGCGTTGCGTGTATTCAGGTGAAATGTCCAGTTAATTCACCTTTACCAACACACACACACACAGTAACACACACACACACACACACACACAGTAACACACACACACACACACAGTAACACACACAGTAACACACACACACACACAGTAACACACACAGTAACACACACACACACACAGTAACACACACAGTAACACACACAGTAACACACACACACAGTAACACACACAGTAACACACACACACACACAGTAACACACACACACAGTAACACACACAGTAACACACACACACAGTAACACACACACACACACACAGTAACACACACAGTAACACACACACACACACAGTAACACACACACACAGTAACACACACACAGTAACACACAGTAACACACACAGTAACACACACACACAGTAACACACACAGTAACACACACACACACACAGTAACACACACACACAGTAACACACACACAGTAACACACAGTAACACACACAGTAACACACACAGTAACACACAGTAACACACACAGTAACACACACACAGTAACACACAGTAACACACACAGTAACACACACAGTAACACACACACACAGTAACACACAGTAACACACACAGTAACACACAGTAACACACACACTAACACACAGTAACACACACACACAGTAACACACACACACAGTAACACACACACACACACACACAGTAACACACACACACAGTAACACACACACACAGTAACACACACAGTAACACACAGTAACACACACAGTAACACACAGTAACACACACACACAGTAACACACACACACAGTAACACACACACACAGTAACACACACACAGTAACACACACACACAGTAACACACACAGTAACACACACACACACACACACACACAGTAACACACACACACACACACACACACAGTAACACACACACACACACACAGTAACACACACAGTAACACACACAGTAACACACACAGTAACACACACACACAGTAACACACACAGTAACACACACACACACACAGTAACACACACACACAGTAACACACACAGTAACACACACAGTAACACACAGTAACACACACAGTAACACACACACAGTAACACACACAGTAACACACACACACAGTAACACACAGTAACACACACACTAACACACAGTAACACACACACACAGTAACACACACACACAGTAACACACACAGTAACACACACACACAGTAACACACACACACAGTAACACACACACACACAGTAACACACACACACAGTAACACACACACACAGTAACACACACAGTAACACACACACACAGTAACACACACAGTAACACACACACACAGTAACACACACACACAGTAACACACACACACACACAGTAACACACACACACACACACACACACAGTAACACACACACACACACACAGTAACACACACAGTAACACACACACACACACACACACACACACACACACACACACACACACACACACACAGTAACACACACACACACACACAGTAACACACACACACACACACACACACACACACAACACACACACACACACACAGTAACACACACAGTAACACACACACACACACAGTAACACACACAGTAACACACACAGTAACACACACACACAGTAACACACACAGTAACACACACACACAGTAACACACACACTAACACACACAGTAACACACACACACACACACAGTAACACACACAGTAACACACACACACACACAGTAACACACACACACAGTAACACACACACAGTAACACACACACACACACAGTAACACACACAGTAACACACACACACAGTAACACACAGTAACACACACAGTAACACACACAGTAACACACACACAGTAACACACAGTAACACACACAGTAACACACACACAGTAACACACACAGTAACACACACACACAGTAACACACAGTAACACACACATTAACACACAGTAACACACACACACAGTAACACACACACACAGTAACACACACAGTAACACACACACACAGTAACACACACACACAGTAACACACACACACACAGTAACACACACACACAGTAACACACACACACACAGTAACACACACACACAGTAACACACACACACAGTAACACACACAATAACACACACACACAGTAACACACACACACAGTAACACACACAGTAACACACACAGTAACACACACAGTAACACACACACACACACAGTAACACACACACACACACACACACACACAGTAACACACACACACACACACAGTAACACACACAGTAACACACACACACACACAGTAACACACACAGTAACACACACACACACACAGTAACACACACAGTAACACACACAGTAACACACACACACAGTAACACACACAGTAACACACACAGTAACACACACACACAGTAACACACACAGTAACACACACACACAGTAACACACACAGTAACACACAGTAACACACACAGTAACACACACACTAACACACAGTAACACACACACACAGTAACACACACAGTAACACACACACACAGTAACACACACACACACAGTAACACACACAGTAACACACACAGTAACACACACAGTAACACACACACACAGTAACACACACACACACAGTAACACACACACACAGTAACACACACACACAGTAACACACACAGTAACACACACAGTAACACACACAGTAACACACACAGTAACACACACAGTAACACACACACAGTAACACACACACACAGTAACACACACAGTAACACACACACACACACACACACACAGTAACACACACACACACACACAGTAACACACACACACACACACACACACAGTAACACACACACACACACAGTAACACACACAGTAACACACACACACACACAGTAACACACACAGTAACACACACAGTAACACACACACACAGTAACACACACAGTAACACACACACACACACAGTAACACACACACACAGTAACACACACACACAGTAACACACACACACAGTAACACACACACACAGTAACACACACAGTAACACACACACACACACACAGTAACACACACAGTAACACACACACACAGTAACACACACACACACACACAGTAACACACACAGTAACACACACACACAGTAACACACACACACAGTAACACACACACACAGTAACACACACAGTAACACACACACACAGTAACACACACAGTAACACACACACACAGTAACACACACACACAGTAACACACACAGTAACACACACAGTAACACACACACACACACACACACAGTAACACACACACACACACACACACACACACACAGTAACACACACAGTAACACACACACACAGTAACACACACACACAGTAACACACACACACAGTAACACACACACACAGTAACACACACAGTAACACACACACACACACACAGTAACACACACACAGTAACACACACACACACAGTAACACACACACAGTAACACACACACACAGTAACACACACAGTAACACACACAGTAACACACACACAGTAACACACACACACAGTAACACACACAGTAACACACACAGTAACACACACACACACAGTAACACACACACACACAGTAACACACACACACACACACACACACAGTAACACACACACACACACACAGTAACACACACACACAGTAACACACACACACAGTAACACACACAGTAACACACACAGTAACACACACACACAGTAACACACACAGTAACACACACAGTAACACACACAGTAACACACACAGTAACACACACAGTAACACACACACACAGTAACACACACAGTAACACACACAGTAACACACACACACAGTAACACACACACACAGTAACACACACAGTAACACACACAGTAACACACACACACACACACACACAGTAACACACACACACACACAGTAACACACACAGTAACACACACACACAGTAACACACACACACAGTAACACACACACACAGTAACACACACAGTAACACACACACACACACACACACAGTAACACACACACACACACAGTAACACACACAGTAACACACACACACAGTAACACACACAGTAACACACACACACAGTAACACACACAGTAACACACACACACACAGTAACACACACACACACACACACACACAGTAACACACACACACAGTAACACACACAGTAACACACACAATAACACACACACACACACACACACACAGTAACACACACAGTACACACACACAACACACACACACACACACACACACACACACACACACACACACAGTAACACACACACACACACACACACACAGTAACACACACACACACACACACAATAACACACACAGTAACACACACAGTAACACACACAGTAACACACACACACACACAATAACACACACACACACACACAGTAACACACACAGTAACACACACACACAGTAACACACACACACAGTAACACACACACACAGTAACACACACACACAGTAACACACACACACACACAGTAACACACACATACAGTAACACACACAGTAACACACACACACAGTAACACACACACACAGTAACACACACACACACACAGTAACACACACACACAGTAACACACACACACACACAGTAACACACACAGTAACACACACACACACACACACACAGTAACACACACACACAGTAACACACACAGTAACACACACACACAGTAACACACACACACAGTAACACACACACACACACAGTAACACACACAGTAACACACACACACACACACACACAGTAACACACACACACACACACACAATAACACACACAGTAACACACACAGTAACACACACAGTAACACACACACACACACACACACACAGTAACACACACACACAGTAACACACACACACACACACACAATAACACACACACACACACACAGACAGACACAGACAGGTTCATACTAACAGTCCTAAGTTAAAGAGGACAGCTGATGTGACATTATACATGTTGCAGCTTTAGCCTTTTTAAGCAAGTCAGAGCTGAACTCGTTATCGCTTGCTTTCTTGATGGCCATCAGTTTATCTAAGCCAGAAGTTTCAGTTATGTTCTTGGCAGAGTCCTAACTGTTCATTACATCAGGTGTTTGACATCAGCTGTCCTCTTTAACTTAGGACTGTTAGTATGAACCTGCACAACTCCTGATGAAGGTCTCTGACCGAAAGCTTGATTAATAAAGCTCTCACAATCGTAGATTCTGCTCTTTATAAAATCTCGTTTCTAAAAGAGTCATAAAAGACCTTAAAAAGGAAGTGGGAATCGGGTCATAAACACATGTGGTGGGCCTCACTGAGGAGAAAACTTTATCAAGACTCCCAGCTTCTACTAGGACAAAACTGTCCAGCGTTTCCTCTGGTAAAGACACACAATCAGATTTGTCTAAAACCATGTTACTCTGAGAAGATAAAATCTTCCATCTGATGGTGTCTACCTTCCCTCTGAAGTGGGCAGTGAACTCCTCACAGAGAGTTTGAGGGAGTTTTAGGAAATGCAGTAGGAAAGACAATTTTATTAGTATAGCAAACTTTCATCAGCAAGAGGATAAATTAAAAACTGCTATTAATTAATAAAACGCACACAGATCACATAAAACATGAAAGCACGACTCAAAATCATCTCTAAACAGAAACGTTTTAGTCGTGATTTAAAGGAACTCAGTGTTTCTGGAAGTTTGTTCCAGATTAGAGGAGCATAGAAACTGAAAGCTGCTTCTCCATGTTTGGTTCTGATTCTAGGGATGTTGAGTCGACTGGAATTAGAGGACCTGATTGGTCTGGGGGGGGTTGCTATAGTAACAGTAGATCTTCAACATACTTTGGTGCTAAGCCATGTAATGAGTTATAAACCGTCATGTTTTAGTGTGAAAGATAGAGATGTTAGGATGTGTGCTGAGCAGTGGAGGGGGCGTTTCCCCAAAGCGCGTATCGAGGCCTGCTTCATTTAGGGGAGGAGCCGAAAACGATGACGTCAGAAGCCCCGCCTCCCGGCTGTACCACGTGACCGCTTCAGGAAGTGGTTCAGAGTTTGCTGAGAGGTTTGACAGCGATACATAAATCCCCTCAGGCTCCATTCAATATGAGGGTTTGTGTTGAGAGTTTCAGCCAGTTTGGAGTTTGGATAGAAGAGTTTGGTTTGTGTTTATATAGTTTGAAGATTTAGGAGAGTGAGGAGAGAAAGATAAGATTTAGGTAGAGTGACTAACCTTCCTGTTTTCATTTCATAGACTGATGAAAATGTCCAGATGTTCATCGTTTTTAAGGGGACTAATAATCATACTTAGATTGACTGGTGCGATGCCTGCAGTACGACACATTTCCTCTCATCCATCGTTTAGATGCTTTAGTCGATGGTTCTGAACCGTTTCATAGACGTGAGACAGCGAGCTGTGATGCGCTGCACCACTTTATCCCTCACCGTGCTGAGCGCCGCGCTCGCCGTTGAGACTGTTTACAGGATATTAAAGCGCTAGTGTAGCTTTACAGACAAACACAGCTGGCATAGCTGGCATATGTGTTTCTGTGTGACAAAAGTGGCAAAGATCCAGTAGCTCCACATAGAAACGAAATCTATAATAATCATTCATCTATAAACTGACTGAGGAGGATGAAGATCAAATCTAATAAATGGAGCAGCATTATTGTATTTTTGAGATGCTGCTTTTTAATTTTATTATTACATTGAAAAGAAAATAATAGCCTACCTGTTTTCTCAGAATGTTATTTCAGATTTTTGCTTAATTTTTGTCCAGTAAAGCAAACAATTACTGTTTCTGGTACATTTTCTAATTCGGAAGAGTCACTATTTCTATTATTAATTAATATCTAGAGATTTTAAAGTCGTTTTTGCACTTGTGAAGTTTGTTATTAAACTGTTCATTCTAACCACATGGAGAATTCATGCTTTAAATATGTTAAAATCAAAAGCCACAGTCATGATGTGTTTCAGGACTGGGCCAAGTGTCAGATGAGATGAGTGAGAGGATGGAACCAGCTAGGAAGAGGAGGATTCCCCCTGTGTGGGAGCCAAATATTAGCAGGCTGGAACCCCCTGGAATATTGGGAAAAGCAAAAAATTACTGTACCCCAATTTATTCAGTCTAGTACTTGTGTTTTTGTGTAAACCGGCATCTTCTGTGCTGTGAAAGAGTGTTTTCTAAGGCTGGTGAGGTGGTGTCAAGAAAAAGGAATCGCTTAAAACCTAAAACTGTTGAGAAACGGTTATTTTTGAATAAAATGTTTTTCCCTGTTCTGTACATCATTGCCCAAGTTACACAATCATTTTCACTTTCCTCTGCCTGCTTAAGCCTTTTGCCTCAAGTGAGAGAAAAACATTATTACACAACCTGCCATAACACATAATACCGTTTGGAGATAATTTACAGACAGAATACATTCAAAGAATATTTTTATTATTCACATTTGTGATATTTTATGTAGAGAAATAATGTTCTGGGAACTTATAGTCATTCCCAAGAATTCAATTCAGTTCAGTTTATTTATATAGCGCCAATTAACAACAGATGTCATCTGAAGGCTCTTAACAAGAAGTCATTTCAATACATTTATACAAACATTCCAATCAGTTAAAAAGTTTCCTATTTAAGGAATCCCAGCAGATTGCGTCAGTCATTGGCGTGAGGTTGGGCCCCGTTGATGCAGACTTTCCAACCACTTACAACTTTAATGCATCACACATTAAGTGACTAAGAGCTACAGCTGCCTGTGATGATGTACCTGGCCAGTAGGGGGAGTTGTGTTCACATGAACCCTTTCTTGAACCAATTGGCTGAAGTGGTTCAGTGGCTCATGGGGCTTCATCTCACCATCACTAGTGAAATGTAGAGCTGAGTATCATCTGCATAGTTATGGTAGCTAATCTTATTGGCTGCTATAATCTTGTCTAGTGGGAGCGTGTAGATATTAAATAAGAGGTGCCCCAGGATGGAGCCCTGGGGCACCCCACATGTGATTTCTGTTCGTTCTGATGAAAAGTTTCCTATTGAAACAAAGAAGTCGCTGTTCTTTAGGTAAGACTCAAACCAGCCAAGTCCTGTACCAGAGAGTCCGACCCAGCTCTCCAGTCGTTCCAAAAGTACACGGTACAATAGAAAAACTGTTAATATTTTGTCAGTGATGGAAAAAAGAAATTTTTGGATTATGTTTATGATCTGAGATGATTTTGGAAAGAATCCATTTCTTGAATTTCTTACTGCGTTATTATATGATTTGAGAAGTTCTGTCAATGTTTGATGGTTTATTGCAGTGTTTTGCAGCGAGCCCCACTAGTGGGGCGCAGAGGTATTGCAGGTGGGGCGTGACATCAATGGGATTTAAATAGTTTTTCTGTCGTTGTGAATGTTTCACTGCACTGTAAATTAAATCAACCAGCTCCCCCCTCTCACAAAATTAAACACACTCAAATAAATTAGCAATTGTGATCATCATTGTAAACAGAACCGGGACCTGGAACATCGGGCTGGGAGTTTGATGTTGGAATATATCGCAGCAGAACAAAACGAGCTGAAGTCGCCGCATTATCAGAGATTCCATCTACAAAATGTACAAATATCTAAAAAGATCAGGGAACGTTTCAGAGTCAGAAGTCACACGGTCAACCACGGAGGAACTACAGGGATGAGGATCTTGCTCTTTATTTATTTTGTACTTTTGAAAGCTTTGTAAATTTGATAAAACTACAACTTTTATTTTCTCCAACTGTGAACTGAAGTTCTACATGTCGCAACTAGTGACAGCATATATTTCTGAGCCGGTTTTATACCAGTGCACAACCCCTTTTTCCAACTAATTTATACCCTTAGAAACTTGTAGACTAACTCGGCTATTTAAATAAATAAAACCCTTTAAAATCAGGCGTGGTCACCATTCTGTTAGAGCGATAAAAGCAGGGGGGGCTTGTGGATGCTCCTTTGTCCAAAGCGGGGAATGATAAAAAAGTTTGAGAAACACTGGGTTATTGTGATTTTATTTTTCCTTCATTTTCTGCCATCCTGCAATTCCTCTTTAGTTTTTTAAGGTTTTAATTTCTCCACAGTGATGCAAGTTTGAAGTGTGAACTTATAACGTTTAGTGGAGCAAGCAGGTTGAGAGCGGACTGAAGCCTACTGTTAAAACCATCCATCCATCCATCACCTGTACCCGTCCATCCGATGGAGGGCTGTGGGGGGGCTGGTGCCCGTCTCCAGCTGTCACGGGGCGAGAATGTTATAATCATGGATCATAAAATCACAAGGGGCAGGTAAAGCAATAGGAGGTATCTTTTTAAAAACTTCAAGACTCTGGTTCTGTTCTATACCTGATCTGGAACCGATCTGGACCTTTGGTTCTGCAGGTTAATAAAACTAAAAGTTGTGCCAGATCGGGCCGGTTTTGGCAAGAAGCCTCACTAATCGGTTCTGAGGATCCAGTCGGGCCCAGGGAGCAGCTCAGTGTGTGCAGTAATCAGGACGGCCACTAGAGGGAAACATGTAGAGCTAAAACTCAGCAGTTCTTCTCCTGAACGTTCCTGCAGGATCCCTGGTTTTTCTGCTCTTTCTTTCCTGCAGAGAACAGAAGCTGCAGGAAGGTTCTGGTCGGTTTAATGAGTGAAAGCTGGCAGCGGCGCTGAAGACAGAGAGGGAGACGTCTCCCTGGGAGATGGAGGAGGAGGTTTTATCCGGACACAAAGTACCTCTGAAGGAACTTTACAAAGCTCCCCCAAACCCAGTTCTCATTCTGAAGCTTTCTCTGACCTCTGACCTTCGTCTGCTCACTTTTATTTGCTTCTTCATTCAAACAAGGAGTTTTTGTTTCAGAGCCGATGGAAACGGTTCTGACACAGAAATGGTTCCTCTAAGGTCCGTTCTGCTGTTTACATGCAGCAGGAGTAAACTGGATTATTGCATTAATCCTCCAACTGGAGTCAAACCGAACTGGCCTACTCCTAATCGAGCTAACGCACCCAGATGACCTGGTTAGAAAACAGAATTTCTCTGCATGTAAACTTTAGCTCAGTTTAGCCGAGCTACTAGCAGCCTGGCCACTCCCCCTTTGGGAAGTGTTGAGAACGCCAAATCAGGAATAGCAACACGGGAAGGATTAGCAGCAACAACGAGTGCAACACAACCAAACGGTACAGTAGTTATTACATTTTCTGCTGCAGCGCTGTTGTCCTTCATTTCTTCACTTGTTGTTGATATCCTGATTTAACTCCATCTG